>PVIY010011046.1:0-66601 GCA_004026745.1 Myrmecophaga tridactyla | reverse complement strand
CCATTCTAAATTTTTCATGTTGGAAGGGGCTATAATAATATGGGGTAGGGAGATGGAACTAGCTGATGTTCTGGAGAGATTGGGCCCACTAGGTTTCAGGACTTACCTGGACCATGGACCCATCTGGAGGTTATGGGTTTCTGAAAAGTTACACTAGTGAACCTTTGTAGAATCTTATATCTTGCTCTAGGGGTTCCTTAGGATTGGCTGGAATGGTTTTGTTTGGGGTTTGGCAAGTTATGATAGGTAGCCATGCCTAACTAAAGCTTGCGATGAGCAACATCCAGAGGAGCCTCCTGACTCTATTTGAACTCTCTCAACCACTGATACCTTATTTGTTACTCTTCTTTTCCCCCTTTTCAGCCAGGATGACATTGTTGATCCCATCGTGCCAGGGCCAGACTCATCCCTGGTGGTCATCTCCCACATTGCCGAGGAGACCATCACCCCTGACGGGGGGAGGGTAATGATTTCACTTGCAAAGTTGGGCTTAGAGAGAGTGAGGCCTCATTTAGCAATGAAAGAGGTCCTCCAGAAGTAACTCTTAGGCATGCCTATAGGTAGACTAAGCTTCTCCACTACCTACCTAAACTTTGCAAGAGTAAGCCTCAAGATCAAGGGCTTGGCCTATTGATTGGGGTGACCCTAATGTTTGTAACAGTATCAGGGGATTCCCTGATGATAAAGTTTAGTAGTTCCATATTTTTTCTCCCATCCCTCAGGGACTTTCTCAATATTTTTTGATTATCTGCTTAATATATTCTGGGTTGTATCTAGGCATTGTATTAAGCCATACAGGATTAAAGGCCCTCATTCTTATTCTGGGTTCCCTGTGTTTGAATTGTTCAAAGAGCTATCCAGACAGGTTGAGTTAGATTATGTACTACAGAAAATTTAGGTTTTGGACAAAATAAACCTTTCTTCTTTGGTCTCAAAGAGTAGGTGCAGTTCTAAAATATAGACAATGTCTTCTTTACCCCTGTGTTCTGAATTACTTTAATCCCAACCTGATCAGCTTCATTCTTATCTCTGAATACCAGGTTACGTAAATATATTATATATATATATATAAAATAGCCCCTCAAAATCCAGAAATAATAATTACTACTTTTGACTAAATGTGTCTGCTATAAGAGCATACAATCTAGGCCCCTGTTTTCTTATAAGCATTTTCTAATGGAGTCCATACAACAATTCTTTCATTTCTGGCTTATTTTGGGTGTCTATTTTTTTTAACATTTTTTATTGTGATGTATAAAATATATACAAAAAGCAATAAATTTCAAAGTAGATTTTTCACAAACAGTTATAGAACAGATTTCAAAGTTTGATGTGGGTTACAGTTCCACAATTTCAGGTTTTTTCTTCTAGCTGTTCCACAATAAGAGAGACTAAAAGAAATATCAATATAATTATTCAGCAGTCATACTCATTTGTTTATTCCTATCTTCTCTGCTTTAACTCCTCCTTGTCCCTTGATGCTTCTCCCAATCTTTAGGGATATTTGGCCAACACCTGTTCTAATTTTTTCATGTTGAAAAGTAACCTCTGGGGCGGCTGCCGTGGCTCAGCAGGCAGAGCTCCAACCTGCCGTGCTGGAGGTCTGGAGTTCAATCCCTGGTGCCTCCTGCCAATATGCAAATTAAAAAAAAAAAAAAAAAAGAAAAGTAACCTCTGGATTCTATCTAAACGTTCTTAGCCACTGATACTTTATTTTGTTACATTTCTTTACCGACTTTTGGTCAGGAAGACATTATCAATCCCATGGTACCAGGGCCAGGCTCATCCCTGGGAGTCATGTCTTACGTTGCCAGGGAAACTTTAACTCCTGGATGTCATGTCCCATGTAGGGGGGAGGGTAATGATTTACTTTTCAGAGTTGGCCTTAGAGAGAGAGAGAGAGAGAGGCCACATCTGAGCAACAAAAGATGATTTCTGGAAGTATCTCTTAGGCATAATTATAGGTAGGCATAGCTTCTCTGCTACAGAAATAAGTTTCAAAAGAGTAAGCCTCAAGACCAAGGGCTTGACCTATTAACTTGGGAGTCTCTAGTATTTAAAAGAGTATCAGGGGTTTCCCAGATGGGAAAGTTTAATAGTTCCATATTTTTTTCCAGTCCCCCAAGGAACTTTTACAATGCTTTTAAAATTATCTACCCAACATATTCTAGGATGTATCCAGGTATCTCATTAAACTGTATAGAATTACAAGCCCTCGTTCCTATTCTGGGCTCCATGTGTTTGGGTTGTTTAAATGAGTTGTCCAGGCAGGTTGAATTAAACTGTGTGCTACAGAAAATTTAGGTTTTAGACAAGTAACCCTCTCTTCTTTTGGTCTCATGCAATAGGCGAAGCTCTAAACTACAGACCGTATCATCTTTTGTCCTATTCGGATTTACCTTAATCCTAACCAGATTGGTTTCATTCTTATCTCTAATTTAAGTCTGATCTCTTTTTTTTAGTTTCTTTTTCAGTTTTATGTAGTAATGCTGACTTTTAGAGCTGCAGAACTCCAGCTCTGAGTCTTAGGTGTCACATAGGTACCCAAAGTTCCAGGGAAATACCAGGTTGTATACATACTGCATAGCATTTCAGAACCTAGAAATAACACTTCAAGCACAGGAATAAACGTGAATGCTGTAAAAGCTTACAGCCTAGGCTCCAGTTTTCTTATAAGTATTTTCTAAAAGAGACTATACAATATTTATTCTTTTGTTTCTGGCTTATTTTGCACAACATAATGTCCTTAAGATGCATTTATCTTGTTGCATGCCTCATGACTTCATTCCCTTCTGTAACTCCACAACATTTCATCATATTTATACATCACCATTTGCCTTTTTGCTTCTCAGTCAATGTACCCTTTGGCCACCTCCATCCATTGGGCATCATGGATAATGTCCATGTCTTACAGTATCCTCACTTAGTTGTACAATCATCATCACTTTCAATTTTAGACAAGTTTCATTGCTCCGAAGAGAACAATAACAGATAAACAGACCTTCTCCAAATAGAAAATTTAAACCTTAATTTCCTCCCTTTCCCCCAATTATTTACCCCTGGCATTGTTGTGGTACTATTGATGTCTTCCCATTAAATATAGGCTATAGCATGCAATAGTAGTTCCCTCCCGCCCTGTACCTCTCTAGGATTGACTCTTTGTACAAGATTCATATCTTTGAAGTAATTCATACAAGAACTTAGTTAATTTTTAGTGTTAATCTGTGGGGTACATAGCTCTATACAACCCCTTTCAATCAGGTTCATCTTCAATATGGCAATATTACTTATAACCCCACTAATGAACTACAATCACTTCTATTCATTCCCTCAAATTTAAGTTTAACCTCATTAGGTAAACTGTTCACCTATCTCTAGCTTCTGTGTATCTCTAGGTCCCCTATATTCTATATTATAAGACTGAGGGATCTTTTATAGACTACATATCAGTAGGTAAACTGAGGCTATGTAACTATGCAAACCAGTTATAAACAATTAATCTACATTCTTGATAAACAAGGTAGTTGACTTGCTATTGCTAGGGGAGTTTCAAGATTCAAATAGTACATCATAAATCATTAGCTAGTACATTTCATTCCTGTCTTGGTCAAGGGTCGGTACCATGGTTCTGGGTATTTCTGGAGATAAGCATAGAACCACAGCTGCACAGATCAGCTGCAAGTTCATTCTATCTGTACACAATATTCCTTCTTCTACACAAATTTTAGGTTTCTATGATGTTCAAAGTTGATTCCTGTTTTCATTTTTTTGGTTTCCTATTGCATCACTAGTTTAGTTTGTTCCCTATTATTTTACCCATTCTCCTTTCCTTCCTGCTTGCTTAGAGATTAAAATATTTTTTCCAAGGTTAACTCACCCATATTAATTATCTTTCTCTGCCTTTCTTTCTCTTTTTTCTCTTTCTTTCATTCAACAATTAAATATTGGGTTTCTGCAAAGTGCTAGTCACTGGGCTTACCCTCAAGAACCTTAAAGTCTATTAAGAAAGGTAAATTTGAGAACATGTAGCTGGAAATTAATGTTGTCAGTGATATGAAAGAAATGTGTCTAGGCTATAGCTGTGTACAAGGAAAGGGGATTTCAGTTCTACCGGAGGATTCAGGAAACATTTTAAATAAGAATCAGTGCTTGAAGCATAAGTTAGATTGAACAATGATAGGTACTATATAAAAAATGTTTTAGAGTGTGTAGTAAATGGAAAGCCACTGAAGAACTTTTAGTAAGAGAATAAAATGGTCAAATTTAGAAAGATCATTCTGGTGATGATTTGATAATGGATTCAAGTTAGGCAAGACAAGAAGCAGGAAGTTTGTTACAGCTCAGGCCTCTGAGTTACTTATAAATAACTTCATCAGTGACGTTACTTGTAAATCTATTTAGTTACACAGTCATCTCTTTTTGGGGTACATTCTGTCTGTGATATTTGATACGGTTTGCTCCCATTTAAAATGTCCCTCCTTTGCCAAGACATCACTTGTGGGTAAAAGGATTTTCTGGGTTATAGAGAATTGAGGCCCAAAGTAATGGTCAGGCACTCCTGAGCACTGACTGTTTTCTCCATTCCGTGAGGAAATGGCCTTCCTGATGCTTAGTTTTGATCCAAGAGATCCAAGAGAGCCTGAGGTTGCAAATATTCCTTCCAATAGAAGTTCAGTGATTCTAAATGTGGTTTCTTTCTGGAAGGGAGAATAAAGACAAATAACAGGGAAAAAATATGTATTTTCTCAATTTTGGTAGGCATGCACTTGAAGAGGCTAGGATGAAGTAGCATCAAAGTGTGGTTATTGCACATCTAATGGATTTCAGTATCTTGGTTAAATAAATCTGGAAAGTGCATGTATGAGTTTTAGGGTTATATATGTTGGTAGTGGTGAGTGAGTGGATAGTTGTAGGGGTGGTATCTTCATGCCAATCCATAAATCTCCTGAAATGCTGCCCTCTCTCCCCTACTGCTTCCTCATCTCCCTTTCTGGTGTTGTTTCCTAGGTGGCCATGCCCACCATTGCAGACTCTGAACCCAAGTGTTACTCTGAGACAGGTTCTTTCAACACAGAAGGTTTGACCTCCCAACATAACTCCCATGTAACACGTCACTGTCTCTCTCTCTCTATAGGAACACTCTAATGATATTTCTATATAGAACATTCTAATATTCTACTGTAGATATGTTTATTGTAAACACACATATATATATAACATAAAATTTCCCATTTCAACCACTTTTAAGCATACACTTCAGTGGCGTTAATTATATTTGTGATATGTGCTACCATGATCACCATTCATTACCAAAACTTTTCCATTACCTACAACAGAAAGTCTGTACCCATTAAGCATTAACTCCCCATTCTCCTTGCCCATTTCTCCTGGTAGCCTGTAATCTGCTGTCTGTACAAATGTGTAAGTAAAATCATATAATATTATATGATTTTATAATATTATACAAATAATATATGTATTATATTATATATAATAATATATTATATATAATATAATATTATAATAAATAATATAATAGCTGTCCTTTTATATCTGGTTTATTTCACACAACATGATGTTTTCAGGATTCATCTATGTAGGAGCATGAATCAGAAATTCATTCCTTTTTTATGTTTGAATAATATCGCATTTGTATATACATTTGTTTATCTATTTTTTTGTTGATAGATAGTTGGGTCAATTCCACCTTCGGTTTATTGTGAATGATGCTGCTATGAACATTGTTGTACAATTATCTGTTCAAATTCCTACTTTCAGTTTTTTTGGGGTATACACCAAGAAGTAGATTGCTGAGTAATATGGTAATTCTATGTTCAATTTTTTGAGGAACTGCCAAACTGACTTCCACATGGCAACACCATTTTACAATCACCAAGAGTGTATAAGGGTTCCAATTTCTCCACATCCTCATCAACACTTATTTTCTCTTTGTTTGTTTTTTAAACAATAGCTGTCCTAGCAGGTGTGAAGTGGTATTTCATTGTAGTTTTGATTTGCATTTCACTGATGACCAATGATGTGGAGCATCTTTTCATGTGCTTTTTGGCCATTTGTATGTCTTCTCTGTCAAAATGTCTATTCAAGTCCTTTGTCCATTTTTAAATTGAGTTGTTTGTCATTTTGTTATTGAGTTGTAGCCATTCATCGTATATTCTGGCTCCTCTAACCATGTCAGATATATTGTTAGCAATCATTTTCTTCAGTTCTGTTGATTGTCTTTTCATTTTCTTCATATTGCCTTTTGATGTGCAAAAGTTTTTAATTTTGATGAAGACCATATGATCTTTCTTGTCTTTTTGCATCACATATAAGAAATCACCGCCAAATCCAAGGTTTTAAGGGATTCTCCCTATGTTTTCTTTAGGAGTTTTGTGATTTTAGTTCTTATGTTGAGGTCCATGATCCATTTAGAGCTTTTTTTTTGTGTATGGTGTGATGTGTATGTCATTTACTTTTAATAGAAGTAGCTTTTCTACTTTCATTTTTGGATAATGAAGACATTGTGAAGACCTGACTAAGGCAGAACCAGAAAACTCATTCCCCATTCAGAAGTGTATGCTCAACTAATCCTTAAAACCTATCAAATCCTCAAAACCTATTGCCTCACATGTGGATGCCAAGCAGTCTCCTCTTTTGGGGACCTTTCTTTTTTTAACATTAGGGGTCCCAAAGGGCTTCCCCGTTAGGATCCAAACATCTCGTTTAGCAAGGGTAATTGGAAAACCAATGAATTAAACAAGAGATAATTGAGAAAAGTACTTATAATACATTGGAAAACTTGAAAGTAACATTGCCCATCCTTTCATAAAGGCAAGTGAGAACAACCTGCTGGGCAATACCAAGCGTTGACTTTCTGATGAGTTACTTGGTGTTATTAAGCTACATTCACTCAGCAGGGAAATAGTCAATGTCCATCATCTAATTAAGGCTTTGAAAATTGTGCACATCTAAAAAACAAAGAGTCGTCAGTGTTTCTTTTGAGAAGATGAGACTGATGATGATGATGATGACTGTGACAATGACTGTAGTTGCTCAGACAATACATGCCTACAAGGGAAGGGAGGATGCTAGAAATAATGTTAGTGTACATGCAGGAGTTAGCTTCATGTTCAAAAATATTCTAAAGACAACTCTACAGAAAGCAAATATAACTCTATGTGCCCTGGAGACTAAGCTCCTTTTAGTGGAACTGAAAGGCTTCCACAGCTTGAAAAGATATTAGAATTCTGAGCTAATACTTGGGAGGTTCCTAAAGGAATATTATAGCAATTTGAATGCAGTAAAATGAATGTTTTCAGATCCTGGAAAGAGAACTGTGAACATGATTTGTGGAAGCAAAACAGTTAGAATTAGAAAGCATTAGGCCCCGAGTTGCTGAAGAACTTTTGCCAAAGCAAGCTCATAATAGTTCATGGGAGACAGTTAATATTATGAGAAACAACAATAATTCAATAAAATATAAAGTGAAAATATGCCGAACAATATAAAGGCCTATATTATTTTGGAAATGGCATAAAATTTAAAGCCAGCAATCCAAATTTCTGCTCTATCACTTACTATTATGAGGCTTTGGACAGCTTTCAAAGCCTTGATAATTACAACTTAAAAATGGGTTATAAAAATTACTCTATCAGGTTTCTATAAGATTGCTTGAAATTAAATGTATGTCAAAGCATTTTTTAAAACTGTAATGTACTATGTCAATGCTACTTTTTAATTTACCATTATAAGTGCACCATATTTATTTTCCTTTCAAGACTAATTAATTTGCAAATGAATCTTGCCTTAAACTGGGTTAAATAAAATAAGGATATAATGAAAAATCTAGACACAGCTGATCCAGATTCTCAAATGATGGCTCCCCATTTCTCAAGTCTGCTTTTCTCTGTGTTGTTTTTATTCTCAGAATGGTTACCTGACTGCAAAGATGAGCTCAGCAATCTCAACAGAAAAAATAAAAGCTTCTCTTTTTCTGATAGTTCCAGCCAAAGTCTCAGGATTGAGTTTCATTCCAGGTTGATGAGCATCTAAAATGCATTAATATGACTTGTCCTTAATGCTTTACTTCTTGCTCAAGCACTCATCTAGGAGCTTGGAGTGGTCAGTCCTATTTGTGCCACAAAGGAGATATTTGCAAGGGCGGGCAAAACAGGAGATTGTGTTGCATCCATATTCAGCTGGATTTCAGTTTCTCATGATGGTCATTATGGTGATAAAATAGCTAAGTTTTTCTTCCCAGTTGTATTACTCTATGTAATAATTGATACTCAAAACAAACTTGTGACATCAGTATTGTTATTAAAGAGGTTAAGTAACACCTGGGTTTGCATGACTTTAAGCGCCAAAGCCTGGTTTCAAATCCAGCTCTCTTTTATTCCAGGAGTTGAATATAGACCATTAGAGTAATTTGTGATATAATGTTGTGGATCATAGTTTTTGGACTTCCATTCCATAATTATGCAAGTTAGAAAAACATTTTAGAACTCATTTCTTTTTTAAAAAATTGAGATAAAATTTACAGTATGGAATATACAGATCTTGAGTATTTTGACCATTGCATTTACTCTAGAAAGCTACCACCCTGGTACCCAATACCCCAAATCAGGATATAAAAAATTTTTATCACCCAGAAAGTTTTCTTATGCTCCTTTCCAGTCAGGTCCATAGCCCTCCCCAAGAATAACTGTTATTTTTACTTCTATCTCCCTGGATTACTTTTGCCTGTTCTGACCTTTCTATAAATGTAATCATACGGTATGTATTCTGGCCTCTTTCCCTCACAGAATGTTTTTGAGATTCATCATATTTTTCTTTGCATCAGTAGTTTAATCTGTTATATTGCTGAATAGGATTGTATTTTATGAATATAGGACAATTGGTTTATCTGTTCTCTGTGGACATTTGAGTTGTTTCCAGCTTTTGGCTCTTACAAATAAAACTGTTTTAATTGTTCTAATTTATCGTTTATTGGACATATGTTTTCATTCCTCTTGGGTAAATGCCTAGGAGTGGTATTGTTGATTCTCATAGGAAGGGTATCTTTAATTTTATAAGAAACTGCCAAATAGGCAAATAGTTTTCCAAAGTGGTTGTAACATTTTATCCTCTCGCTAGCAATGTATGAGGGATCCATTTGCTCCATATGCTTGCCAATATTTGATAGTCAGTCTTTTTGATTTTAGCTTTTTAGTAGACCTTAAATAGAATCTTATTGTATTTTCCTGATGACAAATAATGTTGAACACCTTTTCATTTTCTTATTGGGTATTTGTACATCTTTTCTGCATGATTTTTCTGTAAGTCTGCAATTTCTCTAATAAAAAATAAGATTTAATCAAAATTGACATCTACATGACTATGACCTTATGGAGTAAGGTCATAATCATGTAGATGTCAATTTTGATTAAATCTTATTTTTTATTAGAGAAATTGCAGACTTACAGAAAAATCATGCAGAAAATATGGAGTTCTCACATACCCCCCTCACAACCACCCAATTTTCCTTATTATTAATACTTTGTGTTAATGGGGTGCCTTTCTTAAAATTGATGAAACAATATTATTACCAATATAGTATTATTAGTTCATAGTTTACATTAGGGTTCATTGTCTATGTTGTATAGTTCCATGTTAATTTTTTTTAATTTGTCCTAGTAATATATATAATAATGCTGGACCATTCATCTATCTATCTGACCCACTCCATGAGTATTTCCTACTCATCCTTTCATTCATTTGTCCATTTGAGGTAGCCTACTGAAATCCACAAAAAGAGGAAAAAAATTAAGGTCATCAGGGGTTGAGACTTTTAATATATAAACTATTGTGTTTTCTATTGGGAAGAGTACAGGGGAAACAGAAGTTTGATCATAGGAAGGGTTTGCTATGGATTTGGAATGTCATAATTCAGGGCATATCCTGCTTCCTTTCCATGACCATTGATCATAACAGTTTGTAGCTGCTGGGAAATAATAATAAAAAAAAAAGGATGATGTCTTTGAACCTGATTAGACTTTAAGATTGAGACAAGCATTCCATTTGACAGGAAAAAGAACTAATTGACATTCAGGTCATGTTTCCTCACTATTTGGCTTTGTGCTTTTCTGGCAGAACTGAACTGATACCAGTTCCTTGTGATCATTGCCAATTTCCATGCCTAGTAAGCAGAATTATTTTGACTTGTGGTTCATGTACTGGGAATTATATTTTCCTAATCATTGATCTCTGTAGGCCAGTCACCCATTATATGAGAGTATATATTATCTACAACATGTTAAGTGTATCTTGACTATATTGGAATATATTATGCTGTTTATTACAAGGTACTGTGTTTACATTCTTCAGTATTTTGTTAGGCTTAGGGCTCAAGTTTCTCTAAACATTAATGTGTCAAAGTAAATCTTTTTTTTTTTCCTTTAAAGATGATTAGAAATTGGCAAGCCCTACTCTGGCAGTGAACCATAATATGCTACATCATAGGATATATCTACAGACATACACATAAATATACACTTATATAACCTGCGAATGAAAGCTATTTCAAAGAAATGAAAAATTCTTAAATCAGGTAGCTGTACGGTACTGTTTTATGGCCAGAGTCATGGGCCTGTAAGTATGTATAGTTCCTTTGGTGGAAACTTTCTAAGAATGAATGAAGCCTCAATGACAGTTTTCTCTAACAATAACAGACTCCAAAATAGTCAAAGCACTTAATATTGGAAAGAAAATATTGGATTGTATTGGTGAAAGTGCTATATTGTAAAGGTGATAGCACCCTAAAATAACTGTGAACTGAACGCCCCATGGCAGATGATATTGCAGCATCTCTTTAATTTAGTATTTCATGGGAAAACCAATTTGTCAAATGAAAGGTACAAGATCTAGTGGTATGAAAATGTTCTGAACAGTCTTTCAAATAGCAAATTATGGCAGATATGGGGAATTGAAGGACAATCTTGTATTTACAAAGTATGGAAATTCTTAGAATGGACTTTTAGAGCCTGAGAAGCAGACCAGGAGAAAATATACTGCTCAGCACAAGGGACTGAGGTCTTCCCTGGAGTAACTGACTGATAATACCAGTCTGGTATATGAGGGCCTGTCAGTTGTAGTATCCCTATATAACAGTATCCATTGCAAATCCAGAACCGAATCCACATCTACAAACTTAGTAGTCCTTCAGGAACTATTTGTTGAATAAATGAATGGGAAGTCTGGTGTTATAGAATGGTGGTACTTCACATTCCCAAGTCATGCAGAGGAATTTAGTTAATGTCAAAAGAAAAGGATGGAGCACAGAACCAGGAGGTGGCTGCAAGTAGTTAGTTAAAAATATCTCAAATTTGGGGCATGGCCTTAGACACTGGATTGGATTGGGTCTAGGGCTTCAGTTCTTAGAGAATCTGGCAGGAACAAAGCAAGATCCCAGTCTGGAGGAAATAGATGCACTAGTGCAGTTATAAAGGCAGGTATCCCAGGGAAAAAGAAGGCTTGTAGTAAGGTTGAATTGATGCAGAGTCACCTGGAATCTGAAATGGGGCAGAATTGGCCCAACAAGGCAGTAAATTTAAATTCCTCTTGATGGTGGTCAACACTGGTCTTGGAGTATGAGGTCACTTTATCTATAGTTGGGAGCAGGAAATGAAGAATACAGAAATGGGGAGACTGTCCGAGTTTCTTTTCATTCAATTTTTTCTGATGTTTCCCTATGGATTCAGAAGAAGTAAAAGAATATTTTAATATCCTAAAGTGTGATAGAACTGGATATTGAGGATATTCTCAATTTAACGAGAGTCTTTATAGGCTTCTATTTTGAAATTTTGAGATGTCCCAAATATGTGGACCTTCTTTTCTTAGTCAATAGACAGCTATTATAAATTTACTGGAGCATTTTCTTTCTGAGAAACTTAAAATAAATGATACCAGTTGGAACTTTGAGAGTATGCCAAAGATTTTTTTGGTGATAAATAAGTTGATGGCAAGAATGAGTAATAAAGTTTTTAGCTAAAATATGACAAGAAACTCTGGTGAAGTCAAAAGTCATAATGATGTATAATTAAAAACCACTTTGGAAAGACTATTCCTATGTAATCTCATTTCTGACCCCACTCAGCTCAGGCCCATGGCATCTAGAGAATGAAGCAGTATCTTTCCTCCCCCGATATAAACACTAGTGATCTTTTAAAAGAAGCACAAATCCTACTTCATCAACTAATCTCTTTTGGACTGAGTTTGAAGATGTCTTTTTCTCTTCTGAATAATAATATTAATGACTAATTGTACTGTATATATCTGACAATTATGTACTGCCTTGTGATACTCTTTTTATTTTGCCATTTTAACATGTAATTTAATGTACATTTAGTTTCAAAACATATATGTTCATGCCTTGACTCTAAAATTAGAATGTAAACTCTTTGAGAGAAACCATTTTATAATTTTTGCTTTCTTTACGATACACAACGCAGTGCTTTGACAATAGTGTGTTCCATCAATGCATTTGGATTCAAGTGAAGAGCTTATAAGGATAAAAAATAATTATACTATGAGTCTGCTGACCATCTTGTGCTTAATCTGACTGCCTATACTTATGCTGAGTTCTCAGGACAAAGATTTAGTGGGGTAATTCCAAAATCAATTTAAAGTAACATGAAAGTACTAGGAATGGAAAATTGTTGGTTCTTTATAATATCATGTAATAAGTGTATAGACTATGAAGAGGTATTTTTAACCTTGGCATTTATTTCAGAATGTGTTTTATTTTCAATTACTTTTGTTAACTACTGATGGACTATTGGATTATTGAACTGAAGAGTTTATAACACTCTTACCATTTGTTGGCATGGTGTTTAGAAATCATGGTATTAGATAGTAGAAGTTGTGATTTATGTTGCTGCTTTTAAATCTATGTGACAGTCTTCAGGAGAGTGTGAGATGTAAGCAATAACTGAAACTTAAGGTACCACAACAGCATTTTAACCAGACTAATTAGATAGGTGATATGATAGTCAAAGCAATGTCTTGCTATTTTTGTCATAGGTTTATATAGCAGTGTTCTTGTTGTTTTCAATAAAACTTAGGATCATCATATTGTCCAACCTTGGTGTTAGGTTGAGCATATGAAATTGCTGATATTTGATCACTTAAAAAATTAAATTAGTTGTACGTTTATAGAAAAATCATGTAGTAATACATAATTCCCATACCCTCTCCCTGCAACCTGCAGTTTTCCCTATTACAACACTGTTAGTGTGGTACTTTTGTTCCAATTGATGGAACAATATAATTATAATCATACAATTAGTTGTGGTTCATAATTTACAGGTTTATGGTAGGGTTCACTGTGTTGTAGAGTACTTAGTTTTGTAAAATTTTTATTCTAGTAGCAAATATATAATATAAACTTTCCCATTTTAGTCACTTTCAAATATACAATTCAATGATGCTAATTACATTCACAATGTGTGCTAACATCACTACCATCTATTACTAAAACTTTTCTATTACCCCAAAATAAATTTTCTAATCATTAATACCTCATTCTTTGTCTCCACCCTGACCCCTGGTAACCTGTATTCTAGTTTCTGACACAATGAATTTTCATATTCTAATTATTTCATATCACTGAGGTTACATAATATTTGTCTTTTTGTTTCTGGCTTATTTTCTTGTGCTTACTGTCCATTTGCATATCTCTTTTGGAGAACTATCTATTCAAGTTTTTTGACCATTTTTGTAGTTGAGTTGGGGGAATTTTTTATATATTTTGGATGTTAAACCCTTATCAGGTATGTAGTTTCCAAATATTTTCTCCCTTTTTGTAGGTTGTCTTTTTTCATAATATTATTTATTTAGGCCATACATGATAAACACCAAAACATGAGCTAAAGTTACACAATTGGCAGATTCATCAGTTTGCAGTGAATAATATCAACTTTGTCACAAGTTGGATATTTGTCATCTTAAGTTTCCAGCCACTTCTGTGATTTTAAAATGTGCTGTGTAATTTGAGAGAGGCACTTGCTTTGTCCCCAGTCATCATTTTCACCATTTCTTTGACAGCAGTTTTGGCAAGTATCTCAGGGATGATTTCAGCAGCTCTAACCTTTGAAATTTTATAACACTATAAAATATGAATTTTATGGCTTCTGCATTTTTAGCCTTTGGCATACTGTATTTAAATTTTTATTTTATTTTTGTTAGAGAAGTTGTAGGTTTACAGAATAGCTAGCACAAAATACATGAAATACAGAATTCCCATATACAACCCTATTATTACACCATTTATTAGTGTGTTACATAGGAGAAAATAGGGGGGTGAGAAAGTTGCCTTATATCCATAAATATGATGCTGTGTGATATAGGACATTATGAGCAAATAGGAATTTTTCTAAAGAAGAAATTTAATGATAATATTGAGGGCTGATTTTCGGGCAACTCATAAGGATCAGGAAGGCAGTGATTCAATGACAGAAAATCTGTAGAAGTCATTAGCTATAAATAAGGTGAGGTCGGAAAGGAAAATATGATGGGTGTCTTAGTGATAGGTTGGGAATTTTCTTGAAATGAAGAAAATTTCTGCCTCATACCAGGAAGATTGCTACACATTATCATGTTCTCTGTGCACATATTATGTGAGCACAGGCCTCCACTGTCTGGTGTGGCCTGTATAACCAGGTGTTTATCATTATATTATTTTACCTGGAGACTGAATTTACACGAATAGGTCTTTCTGGTTTTGTGAAGACATGTGAGTTAGACAGTGCGAATGTAAGGTGACTGTCTAAGCTAAAGAAAGCAGCTGGGCTGAACTTGTGCTCCTCTGCATGAAGAGCTGGTTGACTCCAGGTAGCTCTCCATTAATGACTAATACACAATTGTAGACTCTGCAGATTACATTCTTAAATGTCACCAGTGTCCCCTGGTTGTAAATAAGAATGATTTATCATAGATTTCACAAGACTGTTATATTTAATTAGTTGCACATATGAACAAACTCTTTCCAATTATTTGTGGTGCATTATAATTAATTGTGATATGCAGTTTAAAATATTAATCCACAAATCATGAGAGAAATACTTCAAGTAGATGTTTGATCACTTATTGTCTGTCATTTGATGCCTAACAAAATACATTTCTTCAGATTTACTTTGATGCATATGTAATGCACATTGATTCGAGGAAGTAAAAATCCCAATATTTCAGTAAATATAGCACTCTTAGTTACGAAACCAATGTCTTCTCCTTTAGGCAAAAGCACTGTCTTTACCTTTTGCAAAGACAACCAGCTAAAACAACTATCATTTGCAAAGACAAATGATAGTTGTTTCTGCATACCAGTATTCTACTTAAGTTTCTCTAGAAGCCTAACTTTAGTCACATGGAAAGACTTAGAAAAAATTCTCTGCATTTCCAGTTAGGCTGTGGTATCAGCTCTACCCCATAAATGGAAAGCTATTGCCAAACTACAGACCTTTGCCTGAGAATTCAGAGAAAAACATTTTTTTTACTAAGAAAAATTAATTAAGTGTAAGCCACTATGGTTAAGATTTGGAGTTTTCCCTTAAAGGCATATTTATCTGCCTCCATTAAAAATCCCTTTGAAAGGGAGTTCTAACTTTTCTTCACTGAAATATATACAATTTTTCTCAAGTTTTTTTTAATTTTATGATTTTTCAAGCCAGTGCACAACTAAACCACACAATTCTTCATGATTCCATTACCAAAAATAGAATCTGATAATGCTATTTTGACACACAAAAAAGAAACAAGAGAAGATGATTTATGAGAAATTAGAAAACTGTTTGTCATGTATTTCACCTTATTTACTGTGATGATGCAAAATCAAATTAGAAAAACTTCTATTCCTTTCTCCACAGGGGTACAGACTTACAACTGAGTTAGTAAATACAGATTATTATTTACTGTACTACTGAAACAAATTCTGAGATGACTGTCACTGTGTAAATGATATTCAACAGAGTTTTAGTCTGAAATATTTTCTCTTACAAGGAACTTCGATGAAGGATTTAAAAAGTAAACATATAATTTTGTTTAATACTTATAATATGTTTATTTATTATTTAAAATGATAACATTCGCTTACATTATGGAACTTTGGGGTTATTTTAAATTTACAGTTCTAATAGTCTTTTCAATAGAAGAGGGAAGCAATATGGTATAGTTGTTGGGGCATGGAGTTTGTTTCAGTAGAATGAATGAGACACAGCCACATGAGAGCCCAGTATATATTCAAGTATTATTTTAAATATCTACATGATATTAAAAAAGATGAGAGAATGTCAGATGCTGTCAAGTCCAGATGGAAAAGGCATGTGCACAGCTTAACGTCGTACTAAGTACAAAGATCTTTAGAGTTAGATGAAAAATAAATGTATATAACTCAAGAGCGAAACACATACACAGTCCAGTGAAGCACTTGTCTTGGCTTTTGTGAGTAATGGATACAACTGTACCTATGTTTTATAGCACATGACACAGTGATCCTCAAACTATTTTGCTATTGGATTCCTTAGTTTTTAAAATAAATACTAAACTTTTACCACTTAGGTATTTCTAAGTTGCCATCTAATATTTTTCTTCATAGAATCAAATAGTAGAGAAGGGTATAATTTTACATATATTTTATTGACAACTTGTATGTCAAGCTGCCACTTCCACTGTTGTCAGCCTGGTTGAAGCCACCATTATGCTCCACATGTTGCACTGTAATAGCTTTTTAATTTGTCTCCCTGCTTTTACCTTTTTCTATTTACTATTGCTTCCATAGTGATTCTTTTAATATGTGAATAAGATTAAGATCTGATCAGAACCCTTTAATAAGCCCTTGTTTTAATTCAGAGCGGAGCCAGAGCCTTTACAGAGTTCAAAAGGCTGCATATGGTCTGGTCCTTGCTTTCTCTCCAATCTTACCTCTCTCTACTCTCCTCATTACTCCCGTCGTTCTTGTCCTATTGGCCTCGTGGGCCCCTCGAACGTGCCAGGCATGCTTCTTCATCTCAGGGCCTTCTCATTGCCCTACTTTTTTTCTGCCAGGAAGATCCTTCTCTTAAATATCTGCCAATCCAGTCACCTCAAATGTCAACTTTTCAGTGATGCCTCTCTAGACCTTGTTGATGAAAATGGCAACCAATCCCCCAACCTTATCTCCCTTCTCTCCACAACCCTTCGTTACCTAACATAGTAAATTGATACTTGCCAACATCCATTTAAAGAGCTGCACCAGCATGTTATTTGTTGAGTCACAAATTTTATATTCATTCTTTTATCCCTTGATTTTGTGTTTCCATTTCACTTCTCCAGCAGCATGTTAATTTAGAGCAATTTATTTTATGCTTGGAAGGTTTTATAATTAACTCTATAATATTTCTCTGCAATGAAATAGAAATTTAAACATGTTATTCTTAGGTACCGTAGTCTAAGCATTAAAAATTTCTTCTTAATTGAATTGTTGTTGCAATTTTAATAGTAAACATTTAATAAGAGATAATATATTATAAATTTTAATAATATTATACTGAAAAAATAATGTTTCTGAAAATATATTTCTTAATTAGATGGATAAGGCTTTTTCTTTTCTTTTCTTTTTTTTTTTTTTTTTACATGGGCAGGCACCGGGAATCGAACCTGGGTCCTCTGGCATCGCAGGCAAGCATTCCTGCCTGCTGAGCCACCGTAGTTATTGTTTAATTAATATAAGTATTTATGGATGAATGTGACTTCTTACTAGAATAAACAGAGATCATAGTCATAGCTGTAAGCTCTGAGGAACCTTCTTCACATAAATATGTAACAGGGAATGGAAGAACTGTCACAGCAGTGTTCTTCAGATCTTTGAATTAGTGATCCATCATCAAAATTTTATTTTAATAATCTGCTAACTAATTAGCAACTCAATTAGGCCCTCCTGAATTTTACTGAAAGCAAAGAATTAGAAATCCACTGATTTGCAAGATGATTTCTTACCTGGTCATTAGCATGATTCACTTTTTCAAATTTGAGGTCTATAAAAATGTTTTTCAAATATGAAACAAATGACTTTTAATTATACTTGTCATACTTTCTCTTGGAGGCATTTTGTTCATGGAGTTAAAATTAGGCATAATCAGGGTAAGAACAACTCACCGAAAGTTAGGATTTTTCCCACTAGTTCTGAACAAACATTTACATAGCTAACCAAATTTAATTTCTGAATATCTCAAAATACCTTAAAAGGGGACAGATAGACAGAAAGACACATGAGAACGATTATCTATGATAGACAGAAAGACAGACACTTGAGAATGATTATCTATATTTAGATTGGTAATTTCGCTTTTGGGTTGAAATTAACCACATTTGTACTTATGCACTTGACAGTATTAGAACAGATTATCAACACCAAATAAGAGAAATTAATCTTAATTAAATGATGATATTCTAGAGTTCAGGGCATTGCATTATTGAAAATATTTGTTTCTCTAATATTTTATGAAGAAAGTAAAAAAGTTGAAAAGGTTGTACAAGTGACCTCCCCCATTTATTCACCATTTAGATCCTATTATTTTGCATTTTACTTTATCATAATCTGTCCACCTACTTATTAATAACATTATGGGAATTTTTAAAAGCCATATAAAAGTAGGTGTTCTCCTTTTAAGAGTGTTGTTTAATCTCCTTTGTGGAAATTAACAGCAAAATGGAAACTATTTTCATTCCCCCTATCTGACTTTATAATATATCTGAATTCAGGCTATTCCAAAAAAGACTTTAAATATCTGGTCTCTAATGCCAAGCTTTGTCTTTGCCCTTTACATAAATTGTATGCAGTAGAGAGAATTATAAGAAGCCCTACTGAAGGTTTTTGGTGCATTGATTAAAAGAAGTTTCACTAGCAGACATTCTTTAAATTTTCCTTTTGTTTGGCTTCTTTCATATTTAGACGACCCATGGCAATGTGAGAATTAGGGTTGAAAAAGAGGTTAGCCCTTCTTTGTAAAGTCAGAGGATCATTAGAAAAGGTGAACCATCACAATTACTTGATAACAAATACAATTCATAGGCAGATCTGTTTCAGGAACATGCACATGTGGAAGTGAATAATTTGGAAATCAATTCTCTTAAATTGTTAATGCCCATGTACACCTGGGAAAACCCTGCTTCACACTAGTGTGAAGACCTTTACAATGCCATATTGACACAAAATAGGGACCAGAAGTTATAAAATTGTCAGTTAAATGGATGTTTAAGCTTTCTTAAATGTCATATAAAGTTTAATCTATGCTGGATTTACAAGAGGTATATAAGATCTCAGGAAAGTTTTGTTCCAAACATTTGAAGAACATCCCACTTGTTAGTTTTGGCATAATACCTTTGTTACATTCAGTGGAATGTATATATTACAATGTTAATGTTGACTATAAACCCTAGCTTGCATTGACTGTACTTTTTCCGTCTACCATCCCATTTTCAATTCCTTGCAATGTTGACATTCATTTGCTCTCCCACATGCAAAAACATTTTTATATTTGTACATTTAATCATCATCATTGTCCACTCTAGGCATTCCTCAGTTATACTGTTTCAGTCTTTATCTTCTATCTTTCCTTCTGGTTTCATATATGCCCCCTGCCTTTTTCCTTCAAACATACTCACATTCAGCTTCACTCAGTGTACTTATATTATTGTGCTACCATCACATAGTATTGTGATATTCATTTCTGCATTTTTACAATCAGTCCTGTTGCACAATTTCTATTCCATCAGCACCAAATGCCCAATCTCTACTTTCTATCTCCTGATATCCTGTTTTCTTAATTTCAACTCTCAAGTCCACCCATTAATGTTAGTTCATATTAGTGAGACTGTACAGTATTTGTCCTCTTGTTTCTGGCTAATTTCACTCAGCATAATGTCCTCAGGGTTCATCCACATTGTTACATGCTTCATGATTTTATTCAATTTTACAGCTGTATAGTATTCCATTGTATGTATATACCACAAATGCAGTCATTCATCCATTGATGGACATTTGGGCTGTTTCCATCTCTTGACAATTGTAAATAATTCTGCTATAAACATCAGTGTGAAAATGTCCATTTTATGTTCTTGCTTTCAGTTTCTCTGAATGTATACCTAGTAATGGGATTGTTGGATCCAATGGCAATTCTATACTTAGCTTCCTGAGGAACCACCATTATGCCTTCCAGAGTGAATTATTCCATTTTACATTCCCAACAACAGTGGATAAGTATGCCTGTGTGCTGGTTTGAAAGGAAGTATGCCCCCTAAGAAAAGCCATGTTTTAATGTAAATCCCATTTCATAGAGGTAGAATAATCCCTGTTCAATACTGTATGTTTGAAACTGTGATTGGATCATCTCCCTGGATGATGTGATTTAGTCAAGAGTGGTTGTTAAACTGGATTAAGGGATGACATGTCTCCACCCATTTGGGTGGGTCTTGATTGGTTTATTGGAGTCCTATAAAAAAGGAAACATTTTGGAGAAAGAGATTCAGAGAGAGCGGCACTATGAAGCAGAGAGTCCACCAGCCAGTGACCTTTGGAGATGAAGAAGGAAGACGCCTCCCAGGGAGCTTCATGAAGCCGGAAGCCAGGAGAGGAAGCTAGCAGATGACGCCGTATTTGCCACGTGCCCTTCCAGCCGAGAGAGAAGCCCTGACTGTGTTCGCCATGTGCCTTCTCACTTGAGAGAGAAACCCTGAACTTCATCGGCCTTCTTGAACCCAGCTATCTTTCCCTGGATGCCTTTGATTGGACATTTCTATAGACTTGTTGTAATTGGGACATTTTCTTGGCCTTAGAACTGTAACTTAGCAACTCATTAAATTCCCCCTTTTAAAAGCCATTCCGTTTCTGGTATATTGCATTCCCGCAGCTAGCAAACTAGAACAGCCTGTTTCTCCACATTCTCTCAGCACTTGCCGTTTTCTATTTTTTTGATAGTGGCCATTCAGGTTGGTGTGAAATGATATGTCATTGTGGTTTTTATTTGTATTTCCCTAATAGTCAGTGAGGTTGAGCATCTTTTCATGTGCCTTTTAGCCATTCATACTTCCTCTTCTGGGAAGTGTGTGTTCATGTCTTTTGCCCATTTTTAAATTAGGTTGTTTGTCTTTTTGTCGTTAAGTTGAAGAATCTATATATTCTGGATACTAAATCCTTAAGAATCTATATATTCTGGATACTAAATCCTTATCTGATATGTAGTTTTCAAATATTGTCTCCCATTGCTTAGGCTGCCTCTTTAATTTCTTGACAAAATTCTTTGATGCACAGAAGTGTTTAATTTGAGGAGATCCCATTTATCTATTTCTTTTTTCAATGCTTGTGCTTTGGGTGTAGGGTCTAGGAAACTACCTCCTATTACAAGTTTTGTAAGATATTTCCCTACATTTTCTTCTAAAAGTTTTATGGTCTTAACTCTAATGTTTATGTCTTTGATGCATTTTGAGTTAATTTGTATATAACGCATGAGATATGGATTCTATTTCTTTCTTTTGCATATGGATATCCAGTTCTTCAAACACCATTTATTGAAGAGGCTGCTCTGTCCCAGGTGGGTTGACTTGACTGTCTTATCAAAGCTCAATTATCCATAGATGAGAAGGTGTATTTCTGAACACTCAGTTTGATTCCATTAGTCAGTAAGTCTATCTTCATGCCAGTTCCATGCTGTTTTGCACACTGTAGCTTCATAATATGCTTTAAAGTCAGGTAGTGTTAGACCTCCCATTTATTTCATTTTTCCTTTCTCAAAGTATTTTTTAGCTATTCAGGGCATCCTACCCTGTGAAATAAATTTGGTTATTGTTTTTTTCTATTTCTGCAAATTAAGTTATTGGGATTTTAATTGATATTGCACTGAATCTATGAATCAATTTGGGTAGAATTAACATCTTAACTATATTTAGCCTTCCAATCCACAAATATGGCACGCCCTTCCATTTATTTAGGCCTTCCATGATTTCTTTTAGTAATTTCTTGTAACTTTCTGTGTGTAGATCTTTTGTAGCCTTAATTAAATTTATTCCTGTGTGTAGATCTTTTGTAGCCTTAATTAAATTTATTCCTATTATTTGATTCTTTTCGTTGCTGTTGTAAATGGAATTTTTTTCTTGATTTCCTTCTCAGATTGCTCATCACTAGTGTATAGGAAAACTGCTGATTTGTGGGTGTTGATCTTTTATCCTGCCACATTTCTGTACTCATTTATTAGCTTTAGTGGCTTTGCTGTAGATTTTTCAGAATTTTTGACATATATCATGTCATCTGAAAACAGTGGGAGTTTTATATCTTTCTTTCCAATTTGAATGCTTTTTCTTTCTTTCTTTCTTTTTTTTTTTTGTCTGATTGCTCTGGCTAGAAGTTCTAGCACAATGTTGAATAGCAATGGTGATAGTGGGCATCTTGTCTTGTTCCTGATTTTAGAGAGAAAGCTTTACCAATGCTTAATTATTAGTGCACCATAGTCTCAGATGTATCCTGGTATTACATTAAGCTATACAGAATTAAAAGGCCTCATTCCTATTCTGAACTCCAAGAGTTTGTGTTCTTTAAATGTGCTATCCAGACAGGTTGATTTAGATTGTATGTTTCAGAAAATTTAGGTTCTAGACATAATAAACCTCTCTGCCATTGGTCCCATACAGTAGGCGTAGGTCTAGAGTACCTACTTTACCCTATATTCTGATATACCTTAACCCAGCCATATTGGCTTTGTTTTTATCTTTAATTGAGGCCTGATCTCTTTTTAAATAACTTTAACTGTTGTTGTATATAGCTATGCTATCTTTTAGATTGCAACACTCCATTTCTGCATTTTAGGTGTCATAGAGTTACTCAAAGTTCCAGGGAAGGACCAGCTGATACACCTAGAGCTCAGTGTCTCAGAATCTAGAAATATACTTACAACTTCAGTCTAAGTGTGGTTGCTTTAAGGGCCTACAATCTAGGCTCCAATTTTATTATAAGCATTTTCTGAAAGAGATCTTGGCATATTTGTGCTTTTGTTTCTGGCTTATTTTGCACAACACATTGTTCCCAAGATTTATTTAGTTTGTTGCATACTCTCGATGTCCTTCCTTTCTTTAACTGCATCATATTCCATCATATAAAGGTATCACAGTTCACCATTTTGCTTCTCAATCTTTGTACCCTACAGCTCCCTCCATCTTTTGAGCATCATGGATAATGTCCAAAATAAATAAACCATGTCTTATAATATCATCACTTGGTTGTACAATCTGCAGCACTCTCAATTTTAAACAGTTTTCATTGGTTTATAGCTACAAAGAACCAACAAACAATGACACCAAGTATCAAATAAAACTGCCCTTTATCATTTGTCCCTACCCCCAAATTAGTTGTCCCTGGTAGTGCTGTGGTACTGTTGATGTCTTCTTTTTAACTACTGGCCAGAGCATGCATTTTTAGGTCCCCCCCTATGCTCCTCTAGTATTAACTTTTTGTCTAATATCAAAACTTTAAAACAGTTCATGTGAGAACTTATTTATAATTGTAGATTTCACCAATGGGACATATGGCACTATACATCCCTTTCAGTCATATTCACCTTCACTATGGCAATGTCACTTGTAGCCCCACTAATTAGTTCCCATCATTTCTATCAGTTCCCTTGAATTTAGGTTCAATCTCATTGGGTAGTCTTCACCCCATCTCTAACTTCTTTGTACCTCTAGGTCTGCTATGTACTACAGTGTAACCTTTGAGATTACCTTTACCAGAATGATAATAATGAAATCATATAGTATCTGGCCTTTTTGTCTCTGACATATTTCACTCAGCATTATGTCCTCAAGTTTCATCCATGTTGTCATATGCTTCAGGACCTCATTTTGTCTTATTGCTGCATAATATTCCACATATGTAAATATCACATTTTATTTATCCACTCATCTGTTGATGGATGCTTGGTTTGTTTCCAACTTTTGGCAATTGTGAATAGTGCCACTATGAATATCAGTGTGCAAATGTCTGTTTGTGTCATTGCTTTCACCTCTTCTGTGCATATACTGAGTATTGGTATGGCTGGGGGAATGACCAAACTTTTCCACAGTGGCTGAACCATTATACATTCCCACCAACAGAGGATAAGTATTCCAATTCTCCACATCCTCTCCAATATTTGTAGTATTCTGTTTAATAGCAGCCATTCTTATAGGTGTGAGGTCATTTCTCATTGTCATCTTTATTTGCATTTCCCTTATAACTAATGAAAATGAGCATTTCTTCATGTACTTTTTTGCCATTTGTATTTGTTCTTCAGAAAAGTATCTATTCAGATTCCCTGCCTATTTTATAATTGGTTTTTTTCATTCTTTTATTGTTCAGCTGTATAATTTATTTATGTAAACAGGATATCAAGCCTTTATCTGATATGTGGTTTCCAAATATTTTTTCCCATTGAGTTAGCTGCCTCTTCACATTTTTGACAAATTCATTAAAACATGGCTTTTCTAGGGTACATAAAACCTTTCAAGTAAGCACATTCCACCCTCTGGACCCTAAAAGAGACATGCTTTTTTTCCCATATTCAAAGTATTTTCATTCTATCACAATATCAGAAATCCTTAAACCATTTCAGTAACAATACAAATACAATACAAGGTTAAAACCAGTACAAAGTCTCATCAAAGTTAGTTACAGACATAGTCTGTTCTAAGACAAAATTCTCCTCTGACTCTGAACCAGTAAAACTCAGAACAAGTTATTTGCTACCAACATACAAAGGAGCAGCAGTCATAGTATAGATATTCCCATTTCCATAGAGAGAAATTGGAAGGAACACAGGGGTCATCGACCCAAGCAGTTTTGAAAACCCACAGGTCAAACTCCATCAGATTTCAAAGTCTGAGAGTCATTTATCTTCAGGATTTTAGAGAGCGGCAGTCCTACCCTTTCCAAGGGCCTATGCAGTGGCCTGCCTCTGTCTGAACACAACCTTGGGGAAATTAGGGAGACCATCTTTTTCCTGGCCCCACCCTCTCCAAACATTGGGGTGGACCATACGGTCTCTGCCATCTCCAGGGCACATACTCAACCCCTCCATGTGGTGGCAGTCAGGCTCTCCCCAATCCCCAAGGAATGTGCTTCACCCTCTCCAAGGCGTGAGGTGGCACCACTCTTCCACTGCAACAAGGTAGAATACCCATCCTCTGTCTTTGGAGCAAACTCATCCTTTCCAAGTGCTTGGATGGGTCAGCTTTCCTGGTCTAAGATTTCTTGACTCTACACTTTAACTTCTGTAGTTCTGCCTCTTAAGTTATTTTTCCTTCAATGTGTCTCTTTTCTGTTCCTCTCAGTCCAGACTGGCAGTGTTTCTGTTTATACAGATCCTGCAACACTCTTGTTGGCTTTCTATGTAGTAAGCTCAGATTGTACCCATCAGAAATAAGGATTTTCTACAAATCCTTCCTGGTTAAATCCATCTCCAATCATAGCTTTTTCTGAAATGGCTGACTGGTTCCACATTTGGCAACATCCTCACATGGGGCACCACTCTCTGGGGTCTTCTCTCCTGGAAACCCAGAATTTTCCAGCACATTAATTTCTGGTATCTTTGTACCCAAGAGTTCAGATCTCAGCTTATCACTTTCCTGTTGCACTTTACACATTTAATTAGGAAATCTCTTCTGCTAAATATCCAAGTTTATGGCTTTTAGATCCGCCTTCCAGCAAAAACCACTAGTCAATTTTGCCAGATAATCTTCCATTTTAAAACAAGGATTGCTTTCCTTCCAGTTTGAAATAACACACACCTCACTTCTGTGTAGTGCTTTGCCAGAGGCATCCCTAGAGTCCATGTTTCTACCAACAGTCTTTACAAGCATTCTAGGTCTTCTCTATCAAGCATTCACAACTCTTCCAGAATCTTTCACTTATCCATTTAAAAAGTCATTCCAATATGTTTGGTATTTGCAAACTGCAGCAGCACCCCACTCCTGGTACCAAAATCAGTTCTAGTTTGCTAGCTGCTAGAATGCAATATACCAGAAATGGCATGACTTTTAAAAGGGGGAATTTATTAAGTTGCCGGTTTACAGTTCTATAGCCCTGAAAATGTCCCAGTTAAAGGAAGTCTATAAAAATGTCCTAATTAAGGCACCAACAAGAAGTTACCTTCATTCAAGAAAGGCTGATGAAGTTCAGGGTTTCTCTCTCAACTGGAAAGGCACATGTAAACATGACAACATCTGCTCTCTTTCTCTCCAGGCTTCTTGCTTCATGAAGCTTCCTTGGGGATTTTCCTTATTCGTCTTCACAGGTCTCTGGCTGTGTGGGCATTGATAGTTCTTGTGGCTCTCATGGATCTTCCCTCTCCAAAACGCTTCCTCTTTTAAAGGATGCTGGTAAACTAATCAAGACCACCTGGAATGGGTGGAGTCACATGTCCATCTAATCAAGGTTAATGCCCATAATTGTGTGGGTCACATCTCTGTGGAGATAATCTAATGAAGTTTCAAACTACAGTGCTGAACAGAGATTAAAAGAAGTGGTTGCCTCCACAAGATTGGAACAGAATTTAAACATGGCTTTTCTAGGTTGCATAAATTCTTTCAAAGCAGCACAATACCCTTTATGATATTGTGGAAGTTTCCTTTGATTCTTACCTTTTGAAGTGTTTTTTTTAAATCAGGAAAAGATACTGAATTTTGTCAAATGTTTTTCAGCATCTTTCCATATGAACATGTGATTTTCCCCTTTTGATTTGTTAATGTGCTGTATTACATTAATTGATTTTTCTTGTGTGGAACCAAGAACCTTGCATTCCTATTATAAACCCCATTTGGTGTTGGTGTATAATCCTTTCAGTGTATCATTGGTTTCAATTTGTTAGTATTTGTTGAGAAATTTTGCATCTATGTTCATTAGGGAGATTGATTTGTAGTTTTCCTTTCCTGTAGCATCTTTATCCAGTTTTGGTATTAGAGTGATATTAACTTCATAAAATGAATTAGATAGCCTTCCTTTTTCCTCATTTTTTGGGAAGAGTTTTAGCAGGACTGGTGTTAACTCTTTTTGGAATGTTTGATAAAGCCCCCTGTGAAGCTGTCTGGTTGTGGGCTTTTCTTTGTGGGAATATTTTTGATGACTGATTGAATCTCTTTACTTGTAATTGGTGTGTTGAGATCTTATTTTTCTCCTTGAGTGAGTATAGGTAGTTTTTGTTGTTTCTAGGAATTTGTCCATTTCATCTAAGTTGTCTGGTTTGTTGGCATATAGTTTTTCGTAATATTCTCTTAAGATTTTTAAAGTTTCTTCAGGATCCTTGGTAATGACCCCCTTCTCATATCTGATTTTGCTTATTTGCATCCTCTCTCACTTTTGATTTGTCAGTCTAGTTAGGGGTCCATCAATGTTATTGATTTTCTTGAAGAACCAAATTTTGGCTTCATTGATTCTTTCTAATGTTTTTTTTTTGTCCTCTACTTCATTTATTTCTGTTTTAATATTTGTTATTTTTCTTCTTTTATTTGCTTTTGGGTTAGTTTGCTGTCCTTTCTTTAATTTCTGCAAGTGAGCATTGAATCCTTGATTTTTGCTTCTTATTGTTTTTAATACAGGCATTTAGTGAAATGATTTCCCTCTCAGCATTGTCTTTGCCACATCCCTGATATATTGTATTCTCATTATCACTCATCTCCAGATATTTACCTTTTTCTCTAGCAATTTCTTCTTTGACCCTCTGATTATTTAAGAGTGTGTTGTTTAATTTCCATATATTTGTGAAAGCTCTGGTTCTTTGGTGGTTATTAATTTTCAGCTTCATTCATTGTGGTCAGAGAAAGTGCTTTGGATAATTACAGCCTTATTAAATTTATAAATGCTTAGTTTATAGCCTAGCATATGATCTATCCTGGAGAATATTCCATGTGCACTAGAGAAGAATGTATATCCCTGTGTCTTGGGGGGAATGATTTGTATATGTCTATTAGGTTTAATTCGTTTATCACATTGTTTAGGTCCTCTGTTTCCTTTAAGACACAAGAAGAGCATATAGTAGAATTCAAAAGGTTTAAAAGAAAAATGGCAGGTCTCAAAGAGATGAAAGATAGAGTAGACCAAATAAGAACTATATGATAGCAGATTTTATAAATATTTATGCTCCCAATCAAAGAGCTCCAAAGTACATGAAGCAAACATTGGCAAAGCTGAAGGAAGCTATAGACATTTCAACAATAATAGTGGGAGACTTCAATAAAGCCCCCATAGAAATGGCTTTAAAGATGAATTGGGCAGGATCAAATAGTGACAAAAATTAGCAACCATGCCTGGAAATAAACTACTCTAAATGTAGAGAAAATCTTTGGAAATTCTGTATTTGGTGGTGGTGGTGATGATGGGGAGTAGGGAGTTTTGAAGTTAGTTGCCCTCTATCTTTAATTAAAGAGTGAGGTGAGAAAGATGGTTATAAAAGCAATATGGTTAATTATAAAGGTAAGCTACAGTGAGAATTAAGTTAAAAGTCACGCTAGTTTAACAAGAGTACCCTAGTCAGTAATTAGAAAGAAATACAGGAGAGCTGCAAAAAGCAATTGAACCATGTTGATCAGGGAAAGACAAGGGCCGTGTGTGATGAGAAGGATGTGGATATTTTGGATGGGCACTATCTAGTATATATATTTAAAAAGTTTTTTTGTATCTTGTTTGATCAACTGTTATATTGCAGTTGTTGGCATTAATAAAAACTATATAAAAGCTAAGTTTCTTTAGGTACATTAGTTATTCACATTATGAGCCAATGATTCTTAAAGCAAAATCTTTCTAAACATTCATTAAAACAAATCATTGCATCTCTGCTTAGGTATGGAATCCTAGAATTATTAAGTTAGAAGACCACTGAAATGAAATTTTCTTCCCATTTTGCATTGATGCACAAGAGGATTATGTTTTTATGATCTCAGATATGAAACATTATCTCATGTTGAGTACTGAATCTCCCTCTGTAACTTGTTTGCATATTTAGCAGTGTGCTTCCTGTCAAGACCTTCTTGTTTATATCCCAGCTAAATCTCTTTTGTAGTAGCTTAGTCTCATAGCTTCTTATTTTGTCCTCAGTGGAAAGGAAAAGCAACTGATGAAAATCTACATGATATCCTGGCATATATTATGTCTCTCCCTCCCAACCTAGTATAGAATCATGATTTTTGCGGGGGGGGGGCGCTTTTCCTCATAGGTATCATTTCCTTTACTTTAAAAAACTTCGCCAGGGGTATTGTACCATTTTGTTTCCATGTCATTTTATGTCCTTCAGTTTTCATTCTCTTTGTTGCACAGAGAATAGCTTTTGAATAACAGATATGTCTAGGTCAGGTTCACGTGATTCAAGGGCTTTATGAGGACTTTAAAAGCTGCATAGAGGTAAGCAATGCTGCCAACCCCACTCCAGAGCAATGGGGAGAAAACACCTTTCCAAAGGCATGTTGAGAATCATATCAAGACATTTTCTTTTTTGGTAAAAGAGTTGAATTAAGCCAGGCTAAGAGACCATTATTCACTGAAACAGTAAGGACAATAGCATATAGGGCCTTAGGATGAGAATGAACAATCTACTTCTTATACTACAGTTTTCACAATTCACATAACCTTCACTCAAAGATAAGCACACAAAACTTTTGTATGATATTGCATTATTCCAGATCAGATCTGTATAAAACACAAGTTACACAAGCCCGGAGCACATTTAAGACACATTGGAAGACTGTTGGCCTACTTAGAGAAGCTTAGTCTAATTCATGATGGTCTGTGTGTCAGTAGAGTCATTTCTGGAAATTGGCCAAATTTTCTGGCTGTGATTTTGACACTTCTCACTTTTACCTTGACCCCGCAATCATCTTGTTCATTATTTTTCTTCTTTAAGGTTTGTGCTCCTGATTCCCTTCAATCTTACCTGACCTCACGACAGGCAGTGTAGCTCTCACCTGTACCAGCTCTTAACTTGTGACTGCCTAGCAGGAGAACATGTGAGCAGAGAACTCTGCATTCTTTGGACTTCCAGTATAGAAATTAATTTGCTCCTGTGATTTTTTTTATGATTTTCCTATTTTATAATTGATTATCATGATTTGGGATTTATGATTAAATGTTGTTGAAAGGAAGGACCTGAAGAAAACCCAGCTCCAGTGAGTGCCTTGCTTGCTAAGTCACGAATAGCAATTACCCAAACCATAAAGGGCAAGCAGTCTACACTCTGTGAGTTTAGGTGTATTTGCGTACAGTGGTATTTAGATCAGAATGATTCTTTCCCTGTTTAAAATTCACTAGGTAATGTTTTTACTGTTTCTTTTGGTACTATAATGAATAAAGTACCAAAACCCTGCATAGGATGATGTTGCTCAACTTTTCACCCTAAAGTCCTTTAGAAAAGTTATACTTTGTAGAATTTTGTATCAAGTACACAAGATCCAAGACAAAGTGAAAACCCTAGTTCAAAATAAGCATCTTGGTAAAGTTCAGATTTCTTTCTTACAACTGTTTCTGGAATTAATAGAAAGTAGATCCATCTCTAAAGTGAAAAACAAAATCAGCCTATTTTGTGGAAAAATATTTCTTCATTAGTGTTTTAAAATGACATTTCATCAATAATGTTTTTCTAATGGAATTTATGAGAAGTGATTTAAAAAATAAAATCAGGGCAGCATTCAAATCCAATAATACTCACTTATGCAAATAGCACCTTAATGTTACTTTCAGAAAGGTGAAGGTTAGGTGTAGTAAATATCAGTAATAGCAATATGCTTTGTAAGTGAAATTAGAAGACCATTTTAATAAGTCTCTGATGTGTTCACTAAGGATAAGAAGCAAAATGTTCCAAATAAAATTTTCTTAAAAGGTCAGGGTATTAAAGTTATAGTGTATATGAACATTTCTTAATTCAAGTTAAGTATATATCAATGACTTTTTATATACACAAGTAAAAGACATTAAATGCACAGAGCATAGATTTGTTAAAGTATTTTTATTAGTAATATATCCAGGTTCCATTCTATACTCTTTTTCTCCTCACAGATACGCTACTGGGGATGTCTTGGGAGGGATCAGGAAAATCTAATAGACATCCTAAAGGAAATGCTATTTGGTTTTTGAAAATTTTAAAACACTACACCCAGCGTCATGATATACGTGTAAAAATGGAAAAAGAATTACAGATTATTTAAGAACATGAATGGAAATGATGTGGTTAACTCTGGAGAGGAAGAGAAGATAAAGGGGTAGGGTGATGCTTTAGTTACATTTGTAATATTGTTCTTTATTTAACAATGTTCTGAAGAAAAGTGGTAAAGTATTTATGCCAGTAAATCTTGTGTTATTTTCTATACAAGCCTGTGCATTTTGAACATTTTAGATTTACAAATAAAAATGTAAAACATTTTAGTAAAAGTTTTCAAACTATAAGCAAGGGTACATTGTCACCTTTTATGGGTAATTTTGTTAATTGCTGTATCCCTAATATCTAGAAGAGTAACTGATACCTTGACATATTTAAACTGAAGAAATATTTTATACAACAAATATATCCAGGTGTCATTCTGAGATGTAATAGTGGTTAAAAAAATCTGCTTATTCTAAGAGCTTATTACCTTCTGGTGGGAAAGATAAACAGAAAACTGTTGATGAGAAATGTCATGCAGTAAAATAAAGCAGATTGAAAGAGGAAGTGAATGAATGAATGAGTGAATGAATGAAAATGATTTGTATAAGATTAGTAGTGGTGGAGATAGTACTGTTTGGGCTTCTTGCACTACCATCTTCTTGGGTATGCCAAACTGCCCGTGCTGACCACCAGGTTTGTTGTTCAAGGTTGAGAAATGAAGTAATGTCTCTCTCTTCATTCAGACAACAAGCATGCTTACTTACTGATTGCTGTAAAAGTGATAGATTCCCTGAAGTTAGTGGTCTTTTGATGTGATGCAAATCCACTACTTGTTAACATCCAACTATGTCTGTCATGCTGCCTATGAGTCTTGGAGACAAGGAAAACCAGTGAAGCAAATATGCAGATATCTGTGCTGTTTGCTGTGCTGTGAGTAATAGAGACTTTTGTCTCTGTTCCAGGAATCTCGTGTCTTTAACAGGTGTCCATGAAATAGTAAATAGACTAACAGTGTGTAAATAGAGTAAAATCGAATCTGAGCCCTGAAAAGGTCAGTAGGGTGGGTAACATATGATTCAAAGCCAGACCTTTCTGTTTCTGGAGGCTTGTTCTAAATGATTATAGTAGCTATGTTGGCTTCATACATAAATAAATGTATTTTATTGCCTGATAACTTGAAAGTCCTTTAACATTTATCTATTTATATTGTCAATTGTTAATTTAATTTCTTTGAACTAAATTCTTTTCTTCTGTCATTTTGGTCTCATTGGCTGGTGATTGATTTTTCAGATGTGTTATTTCATACGTCACAAAGATAGGAAAAAACAAGTAAATGTCTTCGTTATTGGTATATAATATAAATCATATTTAAAATAAAAATATAAGCAAGCTGTATTTTTCACTTTCATTCATTCATTCAGATTTACATTAATCATACACTGTGTTCTATTTGCTACATGATGCTGACAAGACAATAAGTTTAAATAAGACACAGTCTCTGTTCTTGACAAACCCAGTATGACTTCTCCTTCTCCAATTCTGGATATATTTGTTTTCAGTTAGAAAAGTTCTCAGAATAGCTACATGTGGCCAAATTATGACTGTATTAGCAGTCGTTTCTAAGCTTTATTAAGGAATTCTATTACACAATGATGGACAAGAAGCAAGGACACATCTGTATTAATTGACAGTCTTGTCTGTATTCACCTTTTCTCCTGTGTTGAACTATATTTCAAAACATATATACAGATCTAGTAGAAGGTCAAGCAATTCTTAGTGACTTTTTTTTTAGTAAAACATATTTGTTTCTTCTGTCTCAGGCTTTCCTCTCTTTGTTGTAGTGACTACTTTTGCTCTTATGCATCTTAGACCTGTCATAGTTTCTGAAGTCATGGATTTTATGAGGAAGTATGTCAATGGCCTCCATTCCCCAGTTCATAACAACCCCTTAAATAAGGGATCTGATGGTACTAGCTATTAAATTCCAGTGCTGCTTTTTCTGACTCTTTTATGAGGCAAATCAAACTAGGAGTGAGCCTTAGGCATTTAGATTGTCCTTGGAGCTACCTTCAACATTTTCCCCCTACCACATATTGGCTAGTCTATAGAATTGAACTTACACTTTGACTCTACTCCTTAGTTTCACCTGGTTAATTTAGTCCCCCTTAAAAATAGAATTTTTCCATGAACCTGAATTTTGAGTGTGTGCATGGGTAATTTCTAAATTTCTTTGGTTTATAACTATATTAATTGCAAACATTTTATCAGAGTCCTGCTACTAACATAGAATTTACTCACTTCAAAAGTCTTTGAATTGTTGTTCAAGGTCATAAGTAAAAATCTTGAAATAGATTCTGTATTTGTTTTTCGTTTAAGGTCAACATGTTATAATACCATGATTTAGTACTAATTCTATTGTCTTTGATCCAAGATACAAGTTTAAAGAATGCTGTTCACTGTTAATTTGAATGACAAGCATGTTTTTACATTATTTTTCCAAACTGATATGGCCATCTGTTTATCCATCTATTTACCATCTGTCTATCTACCTTCATATTTTTATGTTATCTGGGTTTGAGTTGAGCAAATTCATTTTAATTATCTTCCAAGTCCATGCGTATGAAACCAGGAGAAAAGGGCTACAAATACTTTAATTATTCTCCTTATGTATTTGATATTAAAAAAGCAATATTAGTTTATCAGAAATATGTACACAATGTAAGTCCCATATAATTTTAATTTGGAGTTAGAGTTGGCATTAATAAAGTAAGCATTTGTGTCTGTTGAGATTTATAGATTTCTTTTGTTGAGCTATGCCTGACATTTAACGTAGTTTGGGAAAGGTAAATAAAATCATGTCTTATTAATAGGGGAAATCATATTTTATGTAGGTAATAATTGTGAATGCTCACTAAAAGAGTTATAATAATAAAATATTCAAAACACAATAACTGTACTTAGTGTTTAAGTAGAACAGATATAAGTCAGTTAAAACCTAACTTTTATATGAACAACCCACAACAAAGGTCTTTTTTTGTACCACAGTCAAATTGAATTGGAGAGGAGTCACCTTGGACAGTCAGTCCTCCTAATAAATATAGGCTGCAGGGGCAATCCACCAATAAAAAATAACAATCATAACTATTTATGCACGTAACCAGGTTGCTTCAAAATATGTGAGACAAGCACTGGCAAAACTGCACAGAGAAATAGATGTCTCTACAATAATAATTGGGAACTTCAATGCATCACTTTCATCAGTAGACAGGACATCTAGACAGAGGCTCAATAGAAAAGAGAGAATATGAATACTATGTTAAATGAACTAGACCTACTAGACATATATAGAACTTTATACCCCAAAACAGCGGGTGATATATTTTTCTGAAGTGCTCCTGGATCACTCTCCAGGATACACTACATGTTGTGTTACAAAACACATCTCAGTAAATTTTAAAACATTGAAATCTTTTTTAAAAGCTTTTTAATTGAGATTATATAAGGTACTTCTCTGACAATAATGGAATGAAGCTGGAAATCAATAACAGGCAAAGAACTGGAAAATTTACAAATATACAAAGGTTAAACAACACATTCATAATCAGAGGGTCAAAGAAGAAATTTCAAGAGAAACCAATAAATATCTTGAAAGTAATGAAAATGAGAACATAACATACTAAAACTTATGGGATGCAGTAAAGGCAGTGCTGAGAGGGAAATGTATAGCTCTAAATGCCTGCATTTGAAAAGAAGAGCCAAAAATCAAAGACCTAACTGCACACTTGGAGGAAATAGAAAAAGAACAGCAAACTAATCCCAAAACAAGCAGAAGGAAAGAATTTAAAATTAGAAATTGAGAATAAAATACAATACAGAGAATTAACAAAACCAATAAAGAAGATGAATAAAATTTAGCTAGACTGACAAAGACAAATGATGCAAATAAATAAATCCAGAAATGAGAGGGAAGACATTACCACTGACCCCACAGAAAAGGATCATAAGAAGATAATAGGAACAGCAATATGCCAACAAATAAGACAACCTAGATGAAATGGACAAATTCCTAGCCACACACAAACAACCTACACTGACTGTAGAAGAAATAAAATATTCCAATAGGCAAACTCCATGTAAAGAGATTGAATCAGTCATCAAAATCCTCCCAACAAAGAAAAGGCCAGGACCAGATGACTTCACAGGTGAATTCTACTAATCATTACAAGAAGAATTAATATACTCCTGCTCAAACTCTTCAAAAAAAACCTTGAAGAGGCATGAACAATATTGAACTCAATCTATGAAGCCAACATCACCCTAATACCAAAGTAAAGATACTACAAGAAAAGGAAAGTACAGATTAATTTCTTTAATGAATATAAATGCAAAAATCTTCAACAAAATACTTGTAAATCGAATCCAACAGCACAACAGAAGAATTATACCTCATGACCAAATGGGGTTTATCCCAGTTATGCAAGGGTGGTTAAGCACAAGAAAATCAATTAACGTAATATACCAATTAACAAATTGAAAGGAAAAACCATATGATCGTTGTGCTCTACAGAGAAAAGGCATTTGACAAAATCCAGCATCCTTTCTTGATAAAAATACTTTGAAAAGTAGGAATTGAAGGAAACTTTATCAACATGATAAAGTGCATATATGAAAAACCCATGGCTAACATTGTGCTTAATGATGAAAGTCAGAAAGCTTTCCTTCCCTCTAAGATCTGAACAAGACAATGATGCCAGCTGCCACCACTGTTATTCAACATTGTGCTAGAAGTTGTAGCTAGAGCAATTAAGCAGGAAAATGAAATAAGGGCATCTATATTGAAAAGGAAGAAGTAAAACTTTCACTATTTCCAGATGACATGATCCTATATGTAGAGAAAGTCCTGAAAAACTACAACAAAGCTATGAAAGCTAACAGACAAGTTTGCAAACTGGGATACAAGATCAATATGCAGAAGTCAGTAGTGTTTCTATACAAAAATAATGAACAATCTGGGGAGGAAATTAAGAAAAAATTACATTTACAATTGCAACTGAAAGAAGCAGATATCTAGGAATAAATTTAACCAAGGATGAAAAGGACTTGTACATAGAAAATTACAAAACATTGCTAAAATAAATCAAAGAAGACCTAAATAAATGGAAGGACATTCCACATTCATGGATTAGAAAGCTAAATATCATTTGGATGTTAATTCTACCCAAACTGATTTACAGAGTCAACACAATCCCAATAAAAATTCTAACAGCCTACTTTGCAGACATGTAAAAGCCAATTATCAAATTCATTTGGAGTTGTAAGGGGCCCTGAATAGTGAAAAACATCTTGAAAAAGAATGAAATTGGAGGACTCAGATTTCCTGAATTTAAAGCATATTACAAAGAAATATCAAGAAAGCATGTACTGGCATAAAAATAGATATTTTGGCCAATGGAACCAGAAATGAGAGTTCAAAATGTGGTGTATACATACAATGGATTATTATTCAGCTGTAGGAAGGAAGATGATGCATGCTACAACATGTATGAAACTTGAGGACATTATGTTGAGTGAAATAAGCCAGACACAAAAGGACAAATATTGTTTGAACTCACTAATATGGACTAATTATAATAAGCAAACTCATGAGGTTATAATCTAGAATATAGGTTACCAGAAGATAGAATGAAGGTAGAGAATGGAGAGCTGATGCTTTATTTATGCAGAATTCCTAATTAAGTTGATTGTAAATGTCTGGAAACAGATAGTGCTGACAGTAGCACATTATTGTGGGCATAATTAATAGCACCAAGTTATGCGTGTGAATAATGTTGAGTATGTTACTAGAAGGAAAACTAGAAGATAAAACATGGACTGTATTACACAGTGAACCTTGCTATGGATGATGACTGTGGTTGATAATGCAAATATAAGAATATTCTTTCATGAACTATGACAAATGTACGTCACTATTAGAAAGTGTTAATAATTAGGTGGTATAAGGGAAAAAACACCTCATGCAAATTATGGATTATGCTTGACAGTAATATTTTAATATTCTTTTATCAGTTGTGATAAATGTACCACACCAATGCACAGTGTCAGCAACAGTGGAGTTTGTGGGAAAATTCTATTTTTTACATGACTTTTATATAAACCTACAACCTCTCCAACTAAAAAAATAACAGTAATTTAATATAAAATACTGAAAAATCCATGGGTCAGCTTTCATACCTTTAGGGTGGTTTTGTTGCACAACAGTTCAACACATGTCCAGCTAATCTGATATGTTCTCTCAGTTCGAATGGTGTATCTAAAAACAGAAGTTTATCTGTTTTGCTACCTGTATAAAATGTAGTCTATACTTATCCATTCTAAGAAGAATTCACGCATATTCTTTCTAGAGATGATACATCCTTTAAAATAATTCTGATGTTTTGAGAAGTATGTACTTCACTTTAAAGTGGTCATCAGTACTCAAGCTGGACATTTTATTGCTTGACATTTTTTCTTTTTGTACTCTTCTGCTTAAGTTTATAGAGTTGTAAAACTGTCATGAAAATTCAAATATTTATGAACTAGTGTTAGGGTGGTCTTCTATTCTGAAAAAAAATTCCAGCAATGTATATTATAGGTTTCCAATTTCCATTATAAAGATAAATATACTGCGTTCTTGCTTCACTCCAGGCTCCTATCTTGATAGTCTGTCTTCAAAACCATCTCATATGACTTTCAATACTTTTACCCACTGTGCTTTTTCTGTTCTCACTCAATGAACCCAACTGTTTACTTCCTTCAGTTTTATCCCTGGACTTCATAAAAGATCAATGCACATCATTACCACCATAATCTGAGTGCTTTTCAACCTACTGACCTTTCAGAATATCTTGGGAATTATTTTTCTTTTCCTTTTTCAACTTTTTAATTTCCATACTGTGTATTCCAAAATTTTAATTCTGAAGTCTTATTGTACTTTCAGTGCATCATGCTCATAGACGTTTTCTTCACAGAGAAAGCAAAGATCATCTGGAGGAATCTCCCATGACTTCGCATCTCTTCTTCTAAACATTCTCGTAGTAATGTACAGTTTTCCTTTTCTTCTTCAAAGGGAGCCCCTTCACCTGTATCCTAGAAACTATTTCCTTCTAGCAGTCTGCAACCCTCCTGGTCTTTTTCTCCAGGGATTCCTTCCACTCAGCCTACAGTATACAAATAAGGTCATTCTTTATCTTTTTTCCTTCAAGCCCTCTCTGCCTTCTTCCATTTACCACCAAAATCTTTGATAATATAGCCTAGACTTGCTGTTTCAAATTCTTTAATTCCCATTTACCCATTAGTTACTTTTAACATACAAGGGATATTTAGTGCCTGATTAAGCTGCTGTTTCTGCAGTCCCCACTTTTTACTCATCAAATAGAGTGCCCTCTTGTGATCTTCATCTTGCCTTTTGTGTAGTACTTGGCACTATGGATTAAGTTTTCCCTGATTTGTTTTTCAGATATTCTTCTCTTCTAATTTTCATCCACATCTAAGAGAGACTTTTATGTGTCCTTTAGTAACTTTTCCTCCTCTGCTTGTCCTTGAGATTTCTGGAGTCCATGGAGTTCAATTCTTTCATTCTCTTACTTTATATGGTATCTCTGGGTATCCCCAGGCTTCCATGCCCTTAATTGCCATCAAAATGTTGTGATTGGCAAAGGTAATTTTATTATCTTTAACTTTGCATTTTCAACTGCAAATGTATTTTCTGAAACCACCTCAAAATTAGTCTGTTCAAATGTATTATTTCTCCTCTTATATCAGGCTTCTATTATAATGTTTCCCATTTGAATGAAAGAATCACAATTGCCCCATTTCTTAATGTGGAAATCTGGGGGCCATGTTAGTTTTTTTAAATTTAATTTTATTGAGATATATTCGTACACCTAACAGTTCATCCAAAGTATACACTCAGTGCTTCACAGTATCATCACATACTTGTGCATTCATCACTGTGATCATTTTTAGAACATTTACATTACTCCAGAAAAAGAAATATAAACAGAAAACCCCAAACATCCCATGATCCTTCTTTACCCACTTTTTGACCACTGATTTCTCAGTTACAACTCCTCCCTCTCATTGATCATTCTCTCAATCTTCTGGGATATTTGGGCAATGACCTCTTCGTGCTGGAAAGAAGTCATTGCCCAAATATGGTTGATGATCTTACAGAGACTGGTGCTTCTGGGTTTCAGGGCTTATTTGGCATAGGACCAGTCTGGAAGCCTTAGGTTTTTGAAAAAATAAACTTACGAAGAAAAACTTTCATAGGAATTTAAATTGAACCCGGGTCATTTCCTAGGGTTTTCAGGAATACCATTGATTGGAGTTTGACATACTGTGGTAGTTTGCAATATCTGGCTACAGCTTGCATAAAAGTAACCTCCATAATGACCTCTTGATTATATTTGAAATCTCTTAGCCACTGAAACTTTATTTTGTTCCATTTCTTTTCCCCCTTTAGGTCAAGAAGGCATTCTCCATCCCATGATGCCAGAGCCAGGCTTATCCCTGGGAGTCATGTCCCATGTTGCCAGGGAGACTTACAGCACTGAGAGTGAGTCATGTCCCACATAGGGGGGGTGATACAGAGTTTATTTTCCATGTTAGATCTTGATTCTCTCCCTTTTCCTCCCCTCTCTCCTCACCTACTTAATCGGTCCTTAAATCTTAAAAAAAATATGATTGAATCTAGTGCTTTTCATCTTTCCTGAAACTTCCTTTGAGGTTTTCATTAACTTTATTTTGAAGAGTTAAAACAGCCAGGTAATCTGGTTTCACTGCATTTAATCTTACCCCCATTTAAACTATTCTCCTCTGTCTCCTGAATGTTAACATTCCTCTATGTAAAATTCTCTGTGGTCTCCTTAATGTCCAAAGGATTAGACCCAAACTCTTTAACTTGTCTGAGAAAGCATTTTTACAGTTTAGTCCCAACCTAACTTTCCAGTCTTATTTGTCTGTCAGCCTCTATATGCACCTTTATTCCAGCTAAACCGATGTCTTCACCTTTGCTCCTGTGATTCATACTGCCTTGAAGGCTGTTCTGCTCCTTCTGTGTCTTCCCTTTTCAAACCCCAGATCAAATGTTGGTCTCTCTGGGATGTATTTTTTATCTCCTCAATGGTTTCTAAGTTAATTTTGGAAATTAAAATTTAAGTTTCTTCTTCTGGAGAGATTGATTATATGGCTGAGCATATATTTATCTTTCATAAGGATATTTTAAAATACATGCTTTCACTTTGACAGGACTCTTTGATGTATCTTAACCAAATATAAGGAAATGTTTCCTTTTCATATTCTATCCAAACACAGCTTTCAATCATCTCCTGTTTTTCATGAGTCTATGGATTGGCTAGACTGGTTTAAACTGATCTAAGTTGGACTTTGCCATCATCTGTGTCCACCTGGGAGCTGGGTGAGGACAGGTTAATTTGGGTAGTCTCTGCCGGGATAAACTGATTCTGTTCCAGGTAGTACTCATTTCCAACAGTCCGACGTGAGCTTGATGTCATGGTAGAGGCAGGGGTCCCATAGATAGTGGAGTTTCACAAGAGGTCTTTAAGCCTAGGCTTAGAACTGTCACTGTCATTGCTTTGCATTCTGTTAGATAGTGATATTCACAAAGCCAACCCAGATTCAAGAAGGTAGTGAAACCTAGACACTATGCCAAGATGGGAGGAAATGAAAAGTAATATTATAAGGAAAGAATTGAAAATTGAGGCCATTTTTTTCAATCAGTCAATTGACCACAGCTGAAAGGGGCATTTTAAAATTTGATATGCTATGCAAATAATATTTTATAATTAATGAATCTTTTTGAAATGAATGAGTCAATAGTGAACATTGCAAAAAAAGGAACAATGTGATAAAAATATATTGTTTTGTTATGCTATATTTTTTATGTCATGCTATGTTATATTTGTTGAAATTCTGTATTATCCTTTAAAATTTAGACTGTAAAATATGAAGCAGTAGTCACTTAGGCACATGGGCTAGTTTATAAGAATTAAAGCTTAATTTTAAAAAGTAAATTGATAAAATTTGAAAAGATCTAAAAAAATCAAAGGTTAAATAAAAAATTTTTCTTGAAAATAAAAATTGTACTAAAATGCATTTTCAGTATGATGAAAGGAAATTGAAAATGAAATACCATAATTTGAGAAAGTCAAGGAAATAAATCTCAGATTACCCTAAAAAATGTTACAGGTAGAATTGCTGAATAATTTTGAGAACTCTCCAACAAACTTGTGGAAATTACTGGCAAGATGACTGGCTGCAGTTGATATTGTCAATTTTTTCATGGCATGACTTCCAAGTATTGAGTGCATGAAGCTTGCACTCAGATGACAGAAGGGTATGCTTTACTGAAGTGGCACTGGAATACAAATAAATTGGATACCACTTAGAGACCTGAAATGCCACTGTGAGATGAAAGGCAAACCCCACTGAAAGCGACAGCAATATTTTCTTTTCTGGCTAGGGAAAATATATAGGAAGAAGATGAGAGACCTTTTTATTGGAATAAAGAAAAAATGATGGTACTTCTATAATTCAAGAATTCTGGTTTTTAATGCAATTCAGTACATGCTTCAAAATAGAAGTACATTACATTTCAAGGCAATCAGCATACAACCACTGTATTGTTACAATGTTGTAAAGGGAGTGATATCCAAAGTTGGCAAAGATACCTGTAGGAATTATGCAGCATCAAACATTTTAGAACCATTTGGCAGTGTCTTTGAAGGTGCATATTGAATTGTACATGTTGTACTATTCATTGAATGTTTTTGTGTGTTTCGAAATATGCCTAATAATAGATTTCTTCTTGTCTTAATACATTTTTTAAGTTAATTGATTCCAAGACGCTGACTTCACGTCAAATATAAGAATGCTGACATCTTACACACATAAGCCACAGCCTGATAAATAGTCATATACACAGGCACACTTCACTTTTAAACTAATCAAGCATGTCTTGTTCATTTCTCAAGGCATGGTGGCACATTAAATCTGTAAAGGTTTAGCCATTTAGCTTTTGAGATATGGGTCTCAAGTACTTGACAGGAATGGCATGTTAGTTATAGTAGAATAAATATCGTGTGAATTTTATTAAATGAGAATGTGTGATTATAATTTTAATCACCCAGTACTCACATTGCAGTCTTTTCCTCATTCATTGTCTTGTTTGACCAAAAACACACACACACATATATATATATTTCTACATACTTATATACTTTAGGACTTATCTAATGTGTATTCTATATAAATATTTCTACATGTGTATATGAAAAATATACTATTCTTGTATTTCTTTACATATATGTGTGTATGTGTGTGTTTGAAGATAATATCAAATCATAATTTGTCCAACTAGCTTTCCGTATTGAAAAAATTCTTTAGAAAATGTGTATAAGCATTTTTGTAGACTGTATTTAAACATGTACTAGCAATACCATAGTATAGCAATGATCACTCGATTTTTACAGTGGTCAGTGGTGCTGTTTGTTTTTCTACTCCTAAATTTTAAGCACTCGAGTTTAATGTATGCACAAAAATGCATTGACTTCTGGCTCAGAATATGAAATGTAACTTTCATGAAATTTAAGAACATTTAAAAGTTACTAACATATCTCTAATGGCAAAATCAAAACAGATGCTTTATTATAAGCAAATGACCATATCTAGTTTTAAAAATATAAAGGCACATGCATAATTATTTCACTGTTTATAATTGAATAATTTCTTCAGGGGGTATGGATTTCTGACAGTGTTTCAGACTGTTGCCTGGTTGTAGGGGCTAATTGGGGTGGAGGTGGGGAAATGATTCCTTGACTTTTCAGATCACAATACCAAGATACCCATTTTGCATCAATCTGACCTCCTTACTGCCTCCCTCTTCCATTTTCAGGACCTTTATAACATTATTTCATCACATCAGGCCCTCCCAGATAATCTCCCTATTTTAAGATTTGCTGATTAACAACCAAAATTGCATCTGCAACCTTAATTCTGGAAGCTAACATAGTCACAGGTTATGGAAATTAGGACATGAACATCTTTGGGGGAGCATTAATCTACCTAACACACACACATATCTATATGCGTACACATGTATGCAAAGAGAAAGATTCTGTAGTTAAATATCATGTCATTAATAGTCTGTGGCTGAATTATGGTGATTTTATTTTCTACTCTATGTCTCTACTATCCAGATTTTCTACAATAAATACAATTAGAAAAACACCTAATAAATGCTTTTTAAAAACAGTTCTCTAAATTACATTTTGCTGCTCATTTACTGGATATTATGGAGACAAATGTCCCCCATAGAAGTTTATAACTTCGATATTTAAAAAGTAATTTATTTTAAAATTTGACGGTGTACTGAATTAACTTCACATGCTCAGAGGCTTAGGAAAGAGGCCAACTAGGAGAGATCTGGCCTTCTCAGCCATTGATTTCTTCACAATCAATTGACTCAGATCATGCAGTTAATCCAATTCAGTAGGTAAGAAAATTGAAAGGTCCAGCTGTGTGATTTTTTTTAGGTCCAGTTTTTTTTTTTTTTAATGAGAGAACAGAAAGCAATGACATTTTTGTCAGCCTGTCAGAAGATTCAGAAAGGTAGAAAAATAAAAATATTTTTTTCCTCTGCTGCAAAACAATTATTTTCTAATGTCAATAATGAACTATGTGCCATTAATTCTCCCGGGAACCCCATATAAGCAAATCACAAATCAAATTATCTCATTATAATTTGTGAGCCATAGTAAAGTTCTATGCATATATATTTGAAGAAAAATAAATTTAAGTGCAAACAGAGCAATCTCAGTTTGTTGAAGCATTCAAAAATAACTTGTAGCATCTGAAATGGAATAATTCCATTTGCCCTTAAATAAAAACACATATAAACAAGTCAAATTTTGAGTGCCAGGAAGCTGTGGAAATAAATTAGGTCTGTATGTTACTCCTAATTACGATCTGTTGAATAACTATTTTCAAATATAATGCAAAAATAAGAAACAATCACTTGTTCTTTCATTCTTGTAAAACATAGGAAATAGCTCAATTAGGTACCTGTGTTACAGAATACATACTATACTATTAGAATTATAACTAGTTTCCTTTTTGTGAAATTAATTTTTTTTTAACCATAAAATGAGACCTTTTCTTCTTACTACATTCTTATTAATTACACAGTACTTCACAGGCTCTTGTTGAATTGAAGAAAGTAAATTAGTCAAGAAAAGGTCACTTTCTTTTCTTACCAATTGCATGCTAATTAGCCAGGAACACAAGGAGCAGCTTGTGAGGTGATTCAAAATCTGAACTGTGGTAAGTAAGAAATGATAAAAACATATATGAAATAGGGAAAAGGGCAAGAACATGAAGTGCCATTATCACAGCTAGCTGGGTAGGCTTAGCCCCCAGTTGAAGCCTTGATTCCCTCCTTGGAATATGTGATAATTTTTGGTTCTAACTCACTATTCCACTTTCAGATGATGCTTCTTACATTATTGGAATTTTTCAGGTAATTTAAAGTGAGCTTTCTAAACTGTCCATTCACATACGTGAAAAATTGAAATTTCCACGCACATAGGACTGTGCCCAGTGCTTCCTGCTGGTGAAGGAAGATCATTTTACTTTTCTAAGACTAAACCTTCCACCTTGGTCATTTCCTCTATGATAACCTTAAATTCTCCAGTCTAGCAAATACATCTGGTCTTTGGGATGACCATATAATATATCAACCGAATCACACTTTACAGCTGCGTTGTCCAACATAGTAGCTAGTAGACATATGAGACCAATTAAACTTGAATTTAAACTAATATTTGAGTTACATTAGCCACACTTTGAGTGCGCAATATCCACATTGGCTAGTGGCTAGCATATTAGATAGTCTGAATGTAGAACCTTTCAATCATGACAGAAGGCTTGGTTGTACAGTGCCATGGAGGAAAGTGAAACTGGATACTATTAATAATGTCATCACAAAAGTGTTACCTGGGAGTGTCACCAGCAAACCAGGACACATGGCCACTCTACTTACTTTCAGCTTTTCTGTTTACTGGCTTCTTCCGTCCTTCTGCCTTCTTATCTGCCGGTATCAAAACATAAATGAGTCTTAAGAGCAACAACTTATTAACTGACTTAAGCCAACATTGATCCTATTAGTGACACTAAATATTTAGCCAATTAAATAAAGACAAAAATAAGCCAAACTATTTTTTGCTATCAGTAGAAAAAATAGTAACTCGAATCAAATTATTCTTACTTTAAAACTGGCTGCTTCAGGACACTATAGCTAATAATAATTGTCATTAATTGATATTTATGATGTACTATACATGGTATGAAATACTTAATTTATTATTATATCATTTAATCCTCATAATAACCGCCAAGTGAGTGACTGTATATTCATATATAATGTTCTATGTATAATACCCTATATATGTAATATCCTGTATATATGTGTTTGTATGGAACTTCCTATGGAAGTTGGTGATTTGCTTTACTCATATGTTCACATAAAAGTCCCTTAAATAAGACTCATAGTGCTTAAAGAGAAACAATGTACTATTGATTCTTGGTTAACCAGAATCTCACTGTGAAATTAAATCATTGAATAGGCATACATAAAATTTAATTGAAGTATATTTTATTTTGCATTCTTACCACTGTTGTTATTTATATAAAATAGACTAACTTTATCCTCCGAGTGATACATTTGGGCACATAAAAGGTGAGAAATACCTGACATTTGTGCATCACTTTAGAGTTTACAAAGCATTTTCCATAGATTCACCTCATTAGATATCCTTTTTTTTTTTAACATGGGCTGGCACCGGGAATCGAACCCGGGTCCTCTGGCATGGCAGGCGAGCATTCTTGCCTGCTGAGCCACCGTGGCCTGCCCTAAATATCCTTTATAAGTGTGCCAGTCGTGTTACTAACTCAATATTTTTCATGTAACTTCAAGAGTGAAGTTGCTATAAAATATAATTCTGAAATGAATTATATGTTTAAAATATATACAGAAGTCTGAAAAATTAGGAAAATATTGCCTGTGCTAAAGTGAGTTGTAATTCAGAAGAAATTGTTCAAAGCAGTAAATATTTATTGCGTAGAGTCAGGATCTACTCCTGAGAGAAACTTTTCTACTGATCTTGACTTTTCAAAGTCCACCTGTCCAATAGATGCATAGTTTCCGGGGCTGAGATATATGTGTGGGGCTCTTTCTCAGCTGTATCTCCATCTAGCCCCAAGATACTGATATTGAAAATAGAAGTGCAGAGGGTGAGGGTTCAGAAAACCCTCTTATGGTTAGTGGAGTAAGAGTTTCTCTAAGTAGGAGTGTACTGCCAGGGGAATGTCTGGGATGGTAAGTTGCCTATGGCTATTTTTCATATGCTTGTCCAGATAAGATATGTGGAAAAGCTAGTTGCAAGGACAAAATTTACAAGTAGATCAGTCCTTTGCCTTCAAATCTTGCTTACTATCCTTAAAACTTCTGTTATGTCATATCAGGGATTGGATCCTATAATTTTTTCTACTTCCTGGTGAGACAACTTGGCTAAGATTTGGGCTGATGTAAGACGAGTAATTGAGTTCTGAGAAGCCAGTCAGGATGGAGAATCCTATCTGAGATTGCCTGAAGTGAGTGGGAAATTGGAAGGCATCTGGCCAAGACAAAAGACTTGATGGATGGCAGCAACTGTTAGAAGCTGGAGGAACTCAATGCTGAAGCTAATTCCTCAAAAAGCATTTATAAGAAAATGAAGATGAAAATGTGAAAACATAAATCAAAGCTATGCAATTGTCTTTTCAGAAAAGATCTTGCTTAGAAAAGTCAAAATGTCTTTATGGGCCACATGGCAATGTAGAACATTGAAATGTTGAGTTCTGTGCCAGGATGAAAATATAGGACAAAAGAAACTCTAGAGTATTTCCTTCCTTTGAAAAAAACAGAAATGTGATTTGAGAGTTTAAAAGGACAGGCTAATGATGTGTAATTAATTAATGTATAAATAATTGTTTATAATTAAACAAACGTTGTAATATCATTTCTATTACAAAAAGACAGATCTCTGAAATTTAAAAAAAAGATAATAAGTTGACCTTACCATAAAGACATATTCAAAGATAAATGAGAAAATAATAACATTTTTCTTCTTCATTATGTACTTTATGCCATTTCTTAGATTCAGCATAGATTATGCACATCATGCCATTCATATTCTCAAACCTGTATTAGTGCCAATCAAGGATAAAGTTGACATCTCGGCAATTTTCCTAGTACTAAATTGTTTTGTTGTTTTTGCTGAGCCTGACAGCATGCTGCTCAGTTAACCTAGAGGAGGGAAGGTGAGAGGATAACCTAGATGATTTTGAAAAATGATATCAATGGGGACAGATTTTCCATATCAGATACTAAAGTGCAGAATAGAAGTTCAATAATAATAAAATAATTTGTTACTGCAACATGTGCAGGAAAGTCAATAGAACAAAATGAAAAGTCTAGAAATAGACCCAAATAAGATGAGTAAGTATATCTTAAAAACAGTATTTCAATCAATGGATAAAGTTTGAACTACTAGTAAATCTTGTTGACATAACTAAGCAGCCTCTGTGCGAAGAGGAGAGAATATCCATAATTCACATCTTACCCATTAAATACATTTTCAGATGTATTACAGATGGGTAAAAACGAAACTATAAATTTGATAGAGAACAACAGGTGAATATTTAACCAATTTTGTGGGTAGAGAATTACTTTATAAACTTATTGCCAAAGCTAACTGATAAAGGAAACACTTGATTTATTTAATGCTTGATTTATTTAACTTTGGAAAATTCAGTAGTTCTATGCATAAAAACTAGCATAAACAATATTATAACCACAGAGAGGGGAAAATAATTTTTATTACCTATGACAAAGAGCTGTGAATTCTAAACCCACAATTTCTCTAATTTAAAAACTTTTTTTCAAAAGATCGTCAGGCAGTATAAAAAATAAAATAAAAGCTGTGATCTCTCAAAAATAAGCAACTTTATCATCAAAGTTATTTCCAAACCATGACAGTTTGTTCTATATTTGCTATCATATAGCTCTAGTCTATGCCACCATTCTCTCTGGAATCTTTGAAACCGCCTGCAAATCGCACTCTTCTCTCCCTAAAGTTGGTTTCCCCATGGAGTCCAGAGTGACCTTTCTAAAGTTTAACTCATCATTCCCTTGCTTAGAAATCTCCTAAGGTTTTTGTTGCAGATAGAAAAAAAAGAATCTAAACCCTTTCCCATGGCCAGAGTTATTCTTGGCTACGGGCCCTTGCAAAGACCTTTCCTTTTGCTTTATATCTTTGTCCTGTCAAACCTTCTGCTGATGTCCTAATTTTCATCATTCATGTCTCAAATCACATGTTCCCTCCTTAGAAAGATCTTCAGTCACCATCTGAGCTAAAGCAGTTTCTCCTCCCTACTCTGTACTATCCTGTATTTTCCACAGCACTTCTTGCTTCTTACTTATTTACTTGTGTTTTTTTCTTCCTCTCTTCTATCGAATGTCAACTACTTGAGAGTAGGATTATTCTCTCCCCATTTTATATAGAACAATGGGTGGCATGTAGAAATTGGTGAATGGACAGCACAATAATATAGAAAAATGTTTACTAATAAGGAAGATACATACTTTTAAATCAAGGAAACATTAGCCCCTTGTGTAAAGAAAAAAAGAAATACACATATGCCTACATATGAAATACACATATGAAATGTACTGACTAACATGTTAAAATTGTTTATCTTAGCACAGTGGAAATGTTATTTTTTCCTCCTTTTCAGTTTAGTTGTATTCTTCTTATGACTAGAAACAGAATAAGGTGTTCAAAACAGCTCTGCTGAGGAAAAAATAGTTTAGTGGAAAATAGGATTTTGATATCAGTCCTCCTCTTAAGCATTAGTCAATTCAGATATCAAGAGAATAATTTGGGGTTCCTAAAAACATGAGAACTCATATGTGCAACTTCCAGATGGCACACTATCTTAAACTGTAAATAGAGTCCAAAACAAGTGAAAAGTTTTAGATTATTTTACTTAAAAATTAAAAAGACCTAATGGTATTCTATCTATGATTCCATAATAAAATTCCACAGGCTCTATTTTTAATGTAATTTATTTCATCAGAAGAAATGAAGAAAAGGGTTAACATAGCAGGTCTGAGACTGTTCTTAGAAAGTTCTTTTGCAAGGTTGTCTCTCGGCTGACACCTGTGATTGCCCTTCATAACTGGTAAGAATGGCTCACTGCACTTAAACTGCTTGTGCAAATAATATGGTTTGTGCTGCACACCTGCTTTCTTTCTGGGAGTCTGGAATTTTGGTGTGTGACAGGTAGAGGCTGCTTACGTGATGAGCCCCCACCTCCACCCCCAAACCTTGGTGACTGGGTCCACAAGCTTCTTTGGTTGGCAACATTTCATACATGTAGTCATAACTCATTGCTGGGTGAATTAGAGCATCCTATGCTCTTCCACTGGGAGAGTATCCTTGGAAACTTATCCCTAATTTCCCCTGGACGTTTTTGGTGATTTTGCTTTGCATCCTTTTGCTGTAGTAAATCACAGTCATGAATATGACTATATGCTAAGCGCTGTGAGTCTCTTAGCCTGTCATTGAACCTAGGGGGTTCTTTGGGAACCCTGGACATTGAAGTTAACTTGCAGAGAGTGTTTTTCATCCTTTTTTCCATATATTTTTATCACCTTTACTGTGGTTAACATATAGGGTCTCCCCTCTGTAACATGATACAAAAAATTTGTAGCCTACCTACCCTTATGGTCTTGTTGTACTTAAATGATTTTCACAGAGAGAATCTCCAAGTATATTATCAAGTACAGACTCTACTAAGTCTGACTAAGCCGAATCCTGGGTTGGATTGAGAAACCAGGTTCTTTTGTGGGTGTGCAATATAGCTATTCATGACAAGCCATAGGAAACTAGATCCCTAAAGCTCTAACTTTGGGAATGGATTACTCAAGTTTTTATTTGATGCTAGCTAGCAGGAGTAGAATAGGAGCTGAGCGCTATATTAGTATCTGATTCATAATTAAGACTAAAAGATTTTGTCCATGTTTTTAGAAACTCCTTAGCTAGGTCATATTACTGAGTACTAATTATTCCTCAAATGGCTTTCTGCTCCTTGTTTGGGACTTTCCATTACAGGAAACCAAGCTATTCTCTTTGTTTGTGGAATCCAGTACATAACAGCATGATGTTTCTCTCTTAAGGCAATTGTTACTGTGATTGAGCACAGAGATTTAGCTCATGACTCTGCTCTGTCACTATCTGTGTGTTCTTAGGTAAGTTACTTAACCTTTTAAGCCTCAGTTTCTTCATTGGGAAAATGGTAATAACATTGCTGCCTATTCCCTATGGCTATTGATAATGAGAAAATAGACACAAATGTTTAGGTGTCCATCAAATAATGTTCCTTTCCCACAGTGAATGTGGAACCAATTGAGATAGCCATAAGCAGATATAAGGAAGTAAAGGTCATCTGTATTACTGAGAAAGTAAATTGGAGGATGAGTCTTTAGTTCCACAGCCAGGTGTATTTATCACAACTTCTCCCTTGAATCAGACTACCCACCCACATACCAGAACGTGGCACAAATGAACTTCCACAAGCTTCCCTTGCAGGGGTTGCTCCTCGGCACAGGCAGACAAGAGGGCACCTGTCTTCTTGGCAGGCTGGATTCAAGAAAGGCCCAGATGGGATTCAGCCATTCTTCTTCAAAACTTACCAGTCAGAGAAGTCATTTGTCTTTCTTGGTGTCAGTGATGCAAAGAGAGCTCATAACTAATGTTCCTCTCTGACTGAGTCTCTCCATGAGAGAGGAAGTTCCTTGTAAAATAGGGCCCTGTGGGGTGTATAACAAAGGAGGTTTCCAATGAATGCTCACTATATTTTTACTACGAGTGTTCCATGGAAGGCGAATCATCTTGAGGTTGAGGACATACCTAAATTATCTCTTATCCCATGGTGCCCTGGTACTTTGTACTAATAGATACTCTGGAAGGGTTCTTGAGTATGTGAAGGAATACTGTGCAGAACACGGTTATTCTATGCCTTCAAGCTGGTGCTTTGAACAAGTATATATATTGATAAGAACAACGAAACATGTGCTGGGAAACCCGAATTCCAATTCTGACTCTGCCTTAACAGGTTGTTTGACATTGAACAGTTATTTTTTTTCATTAAGAAACAACACTAATAATACCCTAGCCTACATGGTTTGCAGGAATAAAGAAAACAGTAGATGTAAAAGTGCCTTAGAAAACATTTAAAAAGTACTATGCAACTACTAGAAAACTTTTAGGCCTGCTTTTCATATTCAAACAACAAATAAAGGAAAACTGCCACGTACTCCTTCACTCTGGCTCTTGACTGCCCGTATCATATGCTCACAACTCTTGTGTGTTTATTTCTGTCTTTGGTCATAAATCATTTCCCGAAACAAAATGGTAGAACTTTAAGTTATATTTCATCTCCTTCTATTTTTCAAATTTAAAAAAATAAGCATATATTTCTTTTTAAAAGTGGAAGCCCAAAAAACTTGTTTATTAAAAAAAATTCTCTGATGGACCCTCATTGCCTAAAGAAGAAAACCCAAACTTTTTAACATTGCATTTAGTTCCTTCTAAAATATGATTTTTCTTTACCAATTTTTTAATTTGCATATGGGCAGGATGCACCAGGGATCGAACTCCAGACCTCTAGCACAGAAGGTCGGAGCTCTGCCTGCTGAGCCACGGCAGCCGCCCTTCTTTACCAATTTTATCTCCAATTTTATTTTATATAGACCTTGCTCGCTAATAAATTTGGTTTTATTCTCTTTTTTTTTCAACGTAATTGAACAATTTTTGCTTGTTTCTGCTTATACTATTTCTTCTTCCTTGATTGCCGTTTTATCTTTGCCTTTTAGTATTCAGTTCTTCAGGATTTATATTGAATCCTAATTCTTTCACTTCCTTCTTTGAAAACTCCATCCAACTTTTCTTTCTCTCCACATGGAACTTATGCTTTGTCTTACATGCTTACTTATATGCAAGCTACATGTCTCGTTTGCATTTGTATTAATCACAGTGCCTAGCAGAGTGCTTTGCCACCACTAGTTATTTTCTAAATGTTTATTGATATGAATAAACTACAATAAAATAAAAAACCTAATGAGGTCTGCCTCTCAGTAGATTTACCTTATAGTATAAAACTATTCCCTCTGGATAGCATAATTTACTGTTTTTTTTTTTTTTTTTTTTTGCATGGGCAGGCACCAGGAATCAAACCTGGGTCTATGGCATCGCAGGCGAGAACTCTGCCTGCTGAGCCACTGTGGTCCGCCCCGGATAGCAAAATTTAACAGTGTAAAAGCACCAAACATTAGGCTGGTATTTTTAAAATTATTAAAGGGCAAGACAATCTAATAATGAATGCATCAAAATTTTTTCTTCTGTTTCATTATTTTTCTATTTTAGGTGTTACTGATTAACTGGTAATCACCATGCTAATGAGGTCCCTTGTGGGCTACTTCACATCTTTAATCTATGCCCAAAAGGTGAGCTGCAAATATACTCCTTAATCACAATTAGAAACTAATGAAATACTTTAAATGCAGCAACCAGTTATATATCCCACCTCTGACAAAAATAGTCTTAAAACATATCAAAATCGGTCACCAGCATTATATTTGCAAGCAAAAGACAGTTTCACTTAGTGCGTATGTGTGCGTATGAATGTAATGAGAAGACTCACTTGAATGACGCTATTGTCTGATTTTATAAATATGATGTGAGATATAACTAATACATATGGCTTATATGCTTTCATATTGCAAAAAAATCAAAATAAGATAATGTGATTAGATATATCCCAAGAATAGCCATTAGGTACATATTGTACAAAATGAAAGAAAAGAAAATGTGATGCTATATATATATATAATATAATGACAGAAACAGGTTGTAATGGTTAATTTCATGTGTCAACTTGTCTAGATTATGTTATTCAGTTGTTTGGTCAAGCAAGCACTGACCTGATTGATACTGTGAAGATATTTCATGGATTTAAATTAGTCAGTTGATTACATCTGTGGCTGATTATATCTACAATCAACTAAGGAAATTATCTTCAAGAATGAGAGAAGTCTCATCCAGTAGGTTGTAGGCCTTAGAAATGGAACTGATGATTTCAGCAGTCAGAAGAAAGAATTTGCATTTCTACATCAGCCAGCAGCTTCTGGGGAATTCAATGGAAGTCTTTTTCAGAGTTCCCAGTTTATGGCCTGCCCTGTGGAATTCAGACTTGCCTGTCCCCACAGTCCTATAATAAACCTAATACGATTAACATTATTATAACACACACACTAATACACAGGTTATTAGTTAATAATGGAGAACAAAATTTTTAACAAGTATTTTGAAAGTAGATAAGCTGTGATAATAGTATTTCTACTTTATTTTCCAAAGAATATGTCTAAAGTAAGTTCAGACTCAACATTTGTGACTTACAAAGTTATTCCCGTTATGACCTGACTTACTCACATTATGTCTTCTTGACTACATCTTAAAAATGATATATGAAAAGAAGATAATTAAAATCCATTTAGTATAGCTGGAAGCTAAGGTGTTTTTTATTAGAATTTAAACTGCTCATGTAAATTATTTCACCATCTCAGGTGCCATAGGTGAAATCAACTTAGTTATTCCAAACTATCTAGTTTACTTATCCTTTGTGTTACAGAAAATTTACCCTTTGCATGCCTAGTTGATAGTAAGAATATTCTAATAATAAACGGTTTGTCGGCATAATAGAAAGGAAAACAGAATTCCTTTAGAATCTCAAGCAGTTCCTTTCCTGAAACATATCTTTGTAAATATTCACTGTGCATCATCTATTTACTTATTATTCTTACCTAGCCCATACAATGAAAATCCTTCCCTAGTCAGAATCTCTTTTTTAAATGTTTCTGTTCCTATTATAAAATTAGGTGTCACAGATCAATATCAACTATAAGATAGAGAGTAATATGACATAGTACAATTTTAGCAAGATTGAATGATGTGTTAATCCTTTTAAAATACAGAACAATATTTTCACTGACACCCCATATGGGATGATTATAATAAAGTTATTTTTATTATACTGGTAACTTAAAAAATCTACATGTAAAATTAATACCAATTTCTTATTCTTTCATATAAAACTATAAAAAATCAATTTTTGCAAATGAGATGCAAACAAAACTTCAAAATCAATAAAACCCAAATAAATTACCTTAATTTGATGGAATGGTGATGTTGTTTTGTAGAAACTTACTGAAACTAGCAATGCAAATACGGTCCTAAGTGCTCAGAGCATGTCTTTACCACTGAGGTTTTAGAGATGACTGAAGAGGTCTATACTCTTCTTTGAATTATCAGTACAGCTTTCTTTTCCGCAATGTGTGTGACATCATCTGGCCCTCAGCTCATGTAAAGTGCTTCTTTAACATAATAATCTGCTTTGCCAGCTCTTTAATAACCCTTGAGAATAACATTTTTACTACCTGATAACAAGGGAATTTTACTCAAAAATGCAAACCCAGAAACTTAAATTCCATAATTTTAAGATGGCAATTGAGACAGACCAGAATATGCATATATATATATAATTTATTCATTAAAAATTTTATATAGCTCATAGTATGCAAAAACTTTAAAAATATTAGTATAAAACAGCAATTCAAAAATTTAAAAGTTCTCTTAGAAAACACTCAGATCTGCAAAATCATTGGTTTCAAGGAAACATGATAGAATTTCTGCTTTGCTCCCCCAACTAGGAATGTTCTGTATTCTTCTAATGTTTTTAACATTAGCCATGCAAGTTTCAAGATACAGATACTTGAAATGGGATTGATAAGATGTTATGTTATAGAAAGCTCAAAGTGGCTTAGCATATAGCAAATGTTTGGAATGGTATTTATATATATTTGTATATGATGGGGCCTCACAGTAATAGTCACTAAACTTTTACCTTGTGCTAACCAACACACTAAATTCTCTAGATATATATTCACATTGATCTTTAAAATAAATCTCGAATGCAGATTATCTCCAATTCTTTTTGTGAAAATAGGCACAGAGAATTTGTTAAATTGCTCTAGGATCATAGTAAGCAAGAGAGCTTTGATCCATATACAAGTATCTAACTCCAGGAGCCATGTATATAATTAGCTCATTCTACTGATTAAAACTTTTATTAAAATTTCAAGATTTCTGGTTAAACATGGCAGATTGAACAACATGTTTATTTTTGCCTCTTGCTCAAACCATATTAATATGATAGTAAAAAAAAATTGTAGAAGACAAATTAGATCAGTTACTAGTGACATGACAAGAGGGGAAAGCTGAAACCTAAATATCTACAGAGGAAGCAGCAGTGAGAAGCAAAGCGTTCATTGCCTCTAGAGCATGAGAAAGGCTCAGGAATTGTCAGCACCAGGTATATCTGTAAACTGAGAGCAAGGGTCAGTTGAAAGTCTCAATAAGTAGTTGTACTCTAGTACAAGTTTCTGTAGCTTTTATCTCCCTTGACTGTGCCAGAAAATATGAGGCTTGTATTCTGGGGATACTGAACCAGAGGTCTTCCATCACTGGGGACCCAAGGCATCCCTGACGGTGGCTGGGAGGACTATACAGAGCAATGGTGATGAATGATGAAACCCTAGTCCCTGCTCTAACTCCAAGCTCAGAATGTCATCAGCCATGCTTTGATTTCTGAAGCCGTCAGATGACTGGCCCAATTAAGACTTTGTCATATGGTTTCCCAAAGAAACAAGTGGGCTTTGAGCTGATCACTTCTGAATGAGGCACACTCATGGACAATCCCTCCTGTTTACCTCTCACTTTGCACATACACACACACACACACACACACACACAAATACACATGCACACATACCTCCCACACATCTACCCATTAGATTTTTATTATTTCACCCTTAATGAATAGACAGTGGGAGAGGAGAGTAAGGGAATGAAGACAGGGGAAGGAAGTCAGAGTAAAAAGGCAATGCAAAAATCAGAAGAAAAATCCCAAAATTGAATAGTTTTAAAGAAGACATTACTCACATAAAACAAGGACAATTTGGTATATAAAATGTATTTAAAAGGAAGGAGAACAAGAAAGAGCTCTTAGAAATAAAATATGGAGAACTGAATAAAAATCCAATAGGTAAATTGTAAGGTAAGTTTGAGGAAATCAGTCAGGAAGTGTGCTGGTTTGAAATGATTTATGCACCCTAGAAAAACCATGCCTTAATCCTGATTCAATCTTGTGGGAGCAGCCATTTTAAAAATCCCTATTCAATAAGGTAGTTTGGAATCTTTTGATTAGATTGTCCCTATGGAGATGTGACACACCCAATTGTGGGTATTAACTTTTTTATTAGATGGAGATGTGACCCCACCTATTTCAGCTGGGTCATGATTAGTTTACTGGCATCCTTTAAAAGAGGAAGCATTCTGGAGAGAGAGACAGAGTCTTGAGAGAGCCACAAGGCTGAGAACCCATGCAGCGAGAGATCTTTGGAGATGAAAAAGGAAAATCTTCCAAGGGGAGTGAGGGGAGAATCATGAAACAAGAAGCCTGGAGAGAAAGCTAGCATATGTCATCATGTTCGCCATGTGGCTTTCCCATTGAGAGAGAAACCCTGAATGTCATCAGCCTTTTTGAACCAAGGTATCTTTCCCTGATGTCTTCGATTGGACATTTTTATAGCCTTGCTTTAATTTGGACATTTTTGCAATCTTAGAACTTCAAACTAGCAATTTAATAAATTCCCCTTTTAAAAATCCATCCATTTCTGGTATATTGCATTCCAGTAGCTTTTAAACTAGAACAGGAAGTAACTCTGGACACAAAGATGGAAAATAAAAAGGTAAGAAAATGAGAGGTCCATATCTGGCAAATATGAATTCTATAATGAAAGAAACTTGAAAATGTAGAGAAATACAAAATAACACAGGAAGATTTCCAGAATAAAACATGATTTTAGGGACTGAAAAGGTCTGCTAAATGCCCAGCAGAATGAATGAAAAAGATCCACACCTAGGTGCAACTTTTTGAAATGTCAGAATAGCAGGATAAAGAAAAAATCCTAAAAGTTTTCAGAGGACTGAGAATCACAATATGTTGAAAATCACAATATCACTATGCTTCATAAAAATACAGTTGGAAACTAGAAGACAAAGAAGAAATAATCTTTAAATATCTGTGTAAAAATTATTTTCAACTTAAAACTCTATAATCACCCAAGCTCTCAAGTTAGTGTGGGGGTGTAAAAAGAAGGATTACCCGATGCATTTGAGTTCCGTGGAAAATTTGGAGCTAAATTTTTAATGGAGTCATAAAAAAACCTTAATGGAAAAAGTCCAGTGAGAAAGGAATTTACCAAAATCATTAATTGTGACAAAACTGATAATGTTATTTAACCAAAACAGTAAATTATAATTTATAAACATGTAAGTAGAATGGGGGCAGGGAAGTGCTTTAGATGTACGTTCAGTGCCCACTGATGTGAGATATGAGGTGATTGTTGTATAGTTCAGGGAGTTTTGGTATTGAGTTCTGAGGAAATTTTGAAGCCCTGAATAGTTACAAAGTTGTGTTTAAAAACGAACAGTGTAGGGCAGGCCACGGTGGCTCAGCAGGTAAGAATGCTTGCCTGCTATGCCCGAGAACCCGGGTTCGATTCCCGGTGCCTGCCCATGTTTAAAAAAAAAAAAAAAATGAACAGTGTGTTAAAGACATTTGTTTGCATTACTTTCATTTTGTTCTGCATAGACCAGTTCTACTTGGACATAAAAGCTTGAGTTATACTGTTTGCTCTAATTTGCTAGCTGCTGGAATGCAACACACCAAAGACAGATTGGCTTTCAATAAAAAGCAGATTTATTTAGTTACTATATAGTTTTTCAGAGGAAAGGCAGCTAACTTTCAACTGAGGTTCTTTCTTATGTGGGAAGGCTCAGGGTGATCTCTGTTGGCCTTCTCTCCAGGCCTCTGGGTTCCAACAACTTTCCCCGGGGTGATACCTTTCTGCATCTCCAAAGGCCTGGGCTGAGCTGTGAGTGCTGAGATGACGTATGCTGAGCTGCTTGAGCTGTGCTACGTTGAGCTCTCTCATTTAAGCACCAGCCAATTAAATCAAACATCATTCATTGCAGCAGGCACGCCTCCTAGCCGACTGCAGATGTAATCAGCAACAGATGAGGTTCATGTACCATTGGCTCATGTCCACAGCAATAGAACTAGGCACCTTCACCTAGCCAAGTTGACCCCTGAACCTAACTACCACATGTCCACCCCTTGTCAACTTGTCAACTGCATGCATCACCTTAAGCAATATTAAAGTGCAAAAAATTATCTTCTGGCTGTGGATCTATGAATCTCAAAACAAGTTATCTGGTGTCAATATACAAAGGAGGGACAGTCACAGGATCTATAGGGAGAAACTGGAAGGAAAACTTGCAGGGCAAACACCATTGGGTTTCAAAGTCTGAAAGTCATTTATCCTTCAGCTTTATAAAGTAGCAGTCCCATCCTTTCCAAGGGCCTATGCAGTGGCCCGCCTCTTTCCAAATCAACCTTGGGGGACATTGAGGAGACCACCTTTTTCTTGGCTCCACCCTATCCAGGCATCGGGGCCACACCTGGGCTCTCTGCCATTTCCAAGGCACACGCTCAATGCCCCCATGTGGTGGCAGCCAGGCTCTCTCTAGTCCCCAAGGAGCATGCTGTACCTTTTCCAAGGCCTGAGGCGTCACAACTCTTCCAGTGCAACAAGGTGGGAGACTCATCCTCTCTATGTATATGGGTGGCTCCACTCTCTTGGCCAAGGTTTCTTGGCTTCAGACCTGAGCTTCCATGGTTCTCACTCTCCAGTTTGTCTCTTTTGTGTCGCCCTTTGTCCAGATTGGCAATGGTTCCGTTTATACCAACAGTCTCTTCAAGCACTCCAGGACTTCTCCATCATTCTCTTCACAGTTCCTCCAAAATCTTCCCCTTACCCATCCAAAAAACCATTCCAACGTATCTGGTATTTGACAAACTGAAGCAGCACCCCACTTCTCAGGTACCAAATCTGTTCTAGTTTGCTAGCTGCTGGAATGCAACACACCAGAGACGGATTAGCTTTCAATAAAAGGGGATGTATTTAGTTAACATATAGTTCTTCAGAAGAAAGGCAGCTAAGTTTCATCTGAGGTTCTTCCTTATGTGGGAAGGCACAGGGTGATCTCTGCTGGCCTTCTCTGCAGGCCTCTGGGTTCCAACCACTTTCCCCAGGGTGATTCCTTTCTGCATCTCCACAAAGACCTGTGCTGAGCTGCGAGTGATGAGATGACATATACTGAGCTGCTTGGGCTGTGCTGTGTTGAGCTCTCTCATTTAAGCACCAACCAATTAGGTCAAACATCATTCATTGCAGCAGGTACGCCTTCTAGCCGACTGCAGATGTAATCAGCAACAGATGAGGTTCACATGCCATTGGCTCATGTCCACAGCCATAGAACCAGGCACCTTCACCTGGCCAAGTTGACACCTGAGCCTAACTACCACACTGTTGGAGCATTAAAAGCTTGAAATTGACCGTCACTCTGATAGCAAGCTCAGGAACTCAGACTTGTCTAGAAAAACAGATTTTATAATACTATGAAAAAGCTTTTTTTTTAAACACAGCAAACTGTTTATACTATATATTTTTACAGTTGGAGTTAGGTTGAGTTTAACATAGAGATACTGATGAAATAGGAAAATTCAGTCAATGCTGGAGTTGAGTATTTGGGCTTCACAACCATCAGTCAATCTGCAAGTAGCTGAATTAGCCTCTGAGTTTGCAGAAATGAAAAATTTGTCATTTTTTAGTTTTGAGAATTCATAGAAGACAGGTAAGAAACATTTATCTTGAATGTTTATCACGTACAGGTAAATGTTATGTCTACATCCAGAAGAAGAAAGGGAATTCAATGAAACATAAAGATTATCCCTTTATTAATATAGTTAGGGAAAAAGACTTGAATGATTCATTTTTTTTCATGCAGAGGAAAATTATTAAAGTGTTAAAATGAGTTTAATTTACATTGAAAACCCTTTCTTTTTTGAGTCTTATACATACATGAATAATTAATATTGTAGGCTGCAGACAATTTTGTGTGAATTATTGAAAGGTCATTCTACAAATATATAAAGGGTGAAAATATGCCAGATATTATCCTGCTGATCTTTATTATCATTGTGGAACAGACATTTAATCTGACACAACAAATATTTATTAAGCTCCTACTATGTGCTTGGAACTCTGCTGAATGTAACTGGGGATGTGAAGATGCATAAGGAATACTGAGGGTTGGGGAAGAGGGAAGTCAAATACACAGATAAAATCGAAGGCAAAATTCTTGAGGGGCATCATGCGCCACGTGCTGTAGGACATGCAGATTCTTGGTTCCTATTCCTAGATTTCTGACTCAGTAAGTTTTGTTGAAATTTGCATTTCTAACAAGTTCCCTGGTGGTACTGATTTTGCTGATCCATTTTAAAATCAGGCTAAGGATCACATTTAGTCGTCAGGGTCATAAAAATCTTTGCTGAGTCAGGGTCATAAAAATCTTTGCTGAGGGTCATAAAAATCTTTGCTAGTTTGCTAGCTGCCGGAATGCAACACATCAGAGACGGATTGGCTTTTAAATAAAAGGGGATTTATTTTGTTAGTTTTTCAGAGGAAAGGCAGCCAACTTTCAACTGAGGGTCTTTCTTACTGGAAGGCACAGGATGGTCTCTGCTGGTCTTCTCTCCAGGCCTCTGGATTCCAACAACTTTCCCCGGGGTGACTTCTTTCTGTATCTCCAAAGGCCTGGGCTGAGCTACAAGTGCTGAGATGAGGTATGCTGAGCTGCTTGGGCTATGCTACCTTGCGCTCTCTCATTTAAGCACCAGCCAATTAAGTCAATGGTCATTCATTGCAGCAGACACGCCTCCTAGCCGACTGCAGATGTAATCAGCAACGGATGAGGTTCATGTACCATTGGTTTATGTGCACAGCAACAGAACTAGGCACGTTCACCTGGCCAAGTTGACAACTGAATGAATCTAACTACCACACTGAGCAAATGCTATTTGAGATGGGTCTAATATGATTTAATGATGTGTTCCTTGGCTTTAAGCTAGAGATCATGGTTCTGTTAATTCTCTAAACATATATTATTATAAAAGAAATTAAAAAATATATATATAGGATGGGGCAGGCCACACTGGCTCAGCAGGCAGAGTTCTAGCCTGCAATGCTGGAGACCCAGGTTCGATTTCTGGTGCCTGCCCATGCAAAAAAAAAAAAAAAAGGATAATTTACAGAAATGAATGAAATTTTGAAAGGCCAGCCTTCAAAAAGACAGGAACCAGGATAACTTCACATATCTAGGAATAAGAAATCAATAAGCCGTGTCCTCATGGAGTCCTCTTAATGACATATGATCACCAACAGATTTCAACCCTGGTATAATTCCAAAAGACCAGGAAACAACTTGGAGAGTATTACAAGATTTAGGAATCAGGTGAAAGATCTTAAATTATGGGTTGGCAACTCAGAGGAATAATAGAAAAAGGAAGATATACACTGTTAAGACAGAATCTGTAGGTTGGATGGGCTGTGGGTTTGAAAGAAGAGGATAAATTAAGTCTGAAGCTTATTTTAGAGAAGAGCATCTATTTAAACACTGAATGCATGGTTCAATTGCTTTTCAAACACTCTTTAATCCTGTCATTTCATGGACATTTGTTTGACATATCAACCACTGGGCATCTTAGGTTAGCTGTGGAGTTCTCACTGAGGCATATTTCATTCTCAGTTTTCTATTGTTTTTCTGATTATTGAAATATTCATTGTCCAAGCATTCAAATATGATTTAAATATGCACGTGTTGTATGAAGATCTTTCTTGTTTTGCCAAGCGTCTCTTGTTAGTGAATTCTACATTTTATCGTTGGCTAAAATATTATACATAAATCCAGTGCTTTGCCTACATTATATATATTGAATGTCAATTCTAAATTCATATGATAGTGTTTGTATTAAAGCCACTTTGAAATATATTTGAAACGTGAAGCTAATAGATTCATTTTGTATGATTATGGGAAATTTGCCTTAACTGAAAATTTTAGGATACGCTTTTATATCTTTAAAAAGTATTTTCAAATATATGCGAATTGATATGCATTCTTAGATTGCAGAAGTAGATGACTGAGAATTCTAAATTAATTTATTTTGTTTAATCTGATGAATAAAAATTGTATTTGGTTTTTGAGAATATAATTGTGCCTAGACAGTATATAACATCTTTTCTAATTATTTATTCTAGTAGACAGATTTTAATGTTAGAATGAAGAAAGATTAAGCAGATATTCCCAGAAATATTTTAGGTACAACTGAGGGTCTCAAACTAAGCACAGGGACTATTGTTTGTCATCCCGTTTGCAGATACTGAACTGTCAGGACTGATGTAATCTCTTTATATTCAGCTATTTCATCAAGTCACTTGAACTACTTAACCTCAAGGTACTGGTTTTGTTATCTGTGAAATAGTAATAAAGGCACTTATAACTCATGAGGAAGACTAAGCAAAGAAACAAGCAAATTGAAAGAATCACGTGATAACATTTACTCAAAACTGTAAGTAGACAAAATTTTTGAGGCAAAATCCCATCACAATAGCATTCTGTGTGAAACTTCAAGTCTATGTTTAAAAAAAAATATTGAGCAAGCTATTCCTATTGGCATTTTCTTTTTTTGGGAAAAGCAAAACCAAATGAAGGGATAGCTCCCTAATTTCAGCCAGCAACTCATGAGTAACAGTCTTTGGAGTAGTCAATTCATACTTACTAACAAATCAAAGGCAAGCTTTCCAAGGAAGTGCAGAAAAACACAAGGAACTGATATAACTAAGAGTTTAGCCAAGTCTTTGAGGCAGGTTTTCTCTGAAAATTTATGGAAGTTATTTCATCTCAGTATGATTTTCTTTCCTCTAATTCTAAACTGGGATAAATTTAGTTTATGTTGATGATTCTACCTGCTCTTGATGAGGTTTCCTAAATAGGATGCAGGGAATGTTTCAGTTTAGAGAAAATCCTCTGGAGCAGATTGTCTGGATTCAAGTCCCAGCTTGCCATTTACCAGGCTGCTGCCTCTGGACATGATACTTCATCCCTCTGTGCCTCAGTTTCCTTGCTTGTATAATGTAGGGTATCTACCTTATGGCTTTATTGTGAAGAGTAAGAATAAATAATTTATTAGAATAATTGAAAAATGGAAAGCTATACACAAGTGTTTGCACGTGGAAATTTGGACAATTAGAAATACACATCAAAAACTAAAAGTTGCTTTTCTAATTCTCTGGAAATACTTTTACTGTAATGGAATTAATGTTAGCAAGAATTAATGATAACCAGTCAATGGAATGCTCTAAATTCATTAGTTAATTTAATTCTCAAAGAAATCTTGTTAAATTGATATTAGTATCACTATTTCACAAAGAAATATTGAAAATTAGAGAGATGTTGGATACTTGTCCGAGATCATGAAGTTAGAAAATTGTGGGATTGGGCTTCAAAGGCATGTACTCTGTGTAGGGCCTGTTCTGGTTGGCTAAAGGTGATGAAATGCAATATACCAAGAAAGGGATTGGCTTTTACAAAGGGGATTTATTAGATTACAAATTTACAGTTCTAAGGCCATGAAAATGTCCAAATTGGGCGGCTGCCATGGCTCAGCAGGCAGAGCTCCGACCTGCCGTGCTGGAGGTCTGGAGTTCGATCCCTGGTGCCTCCTGCCCATATGCAAATTAAAAAAAAAATGTCCAAATTAAGGCATCCAGAGAAAGATACCTTGACTCTGAAGAAAGGCCAATGGTATCTGGGGTTCCTCTGTCACATGGGAAGGAACATGGCAAAGTCTGCTGTCCCTTCTCTCCAAAGTGTCTCTGGACTTCTGTGTGTCATTGCTTGTTCCTCCCAGGGAATTTCTGTCTCTGAGCTCTCTCCAAAAATGTCTCTGGGGATTTCTTTTCTCTGTCTCAACATCCCTGGGCTCTCTGTCTCCTTAAGGGCTCGAGGAAAGGATTAAGATCGACCTTGAATTGGGTGGGTCACATCTCCATGGAAACAACCTAATCAAAAGGTCCCACCCAACATTAGATCTGCTCCCACAGAGACGGATTAAAAGAACATGGCTTTTCTGGGATATATGAGTTTCAAACCAGCACAGAGACCAGGCATTTAACTATTTTGCGAAGCATCCTCCAAATCTAAGTATAGATACCAATAAAAATGACTTATCAATGACGTTCTGCAGACAGGTAATGGGTCAAATGAGTTAGCCAATGACAGGAACAGCATCTGGGCCCACTATTTCTCTGAGTGTGAGGCTGCAGTCCTGGTATTTCTGATCTTTCTTCGACAGTAAAAGGGGGAGGGTGGTTATGAATATCTTTTTGTAAGCACATTATTATTAGCAAAAATCTTAATTTTCCTCATCAAAAAAACCTGTCAACTAATCATCCTATGTCTGTAGGCTGCTAATAATAAATGATGAACCAGTTTATTTTTCCTTTACTGAAAAATAGGACTTTTTTCCAAAGAGGATTGCATGTTACTTGAAAAATAGTCTCAGTCTAATTTTACCTGCCCTGATGCCATCGTCTGAATCCCATCATTAGGCTGTACCTTCAAGATCATGAGAAGACTCTGAAATCGTAAAAGGAACTTTTATGCTTGGAAGAATAAATGAGCTACCTTTATCACCTTCAGCAGGGAACTAAATTAGACTCACCCTAATGATCATTTCTATTCTAGGAAAAGTATAAATGCCTACCTAAGTATACTGTGTTAAGCAGAAATATGGCGGATTAAAACGATGAAATCCACACATTTGCATGGCAGAGTAAAGCAATTATGGAGAGCCATTTCATACTTTTTACATCTTTTTAAATTTTAATCTAATTTTCTTCTGATTCTAATCTATATATTTAACTGTATTTCCACCACCTTAACTTAACAGCAATAAAGTTTGAAGTTTTTCCTCTAATCTGCTCTTATATGTATATATATTTAGAATTTTTAATCAACTAATAAATACAGAGAAAAAACAATAAAATGGTCCAAGGAGGCTTAAAATGAGAAAGAGCAGTCCTAATCCAACCATTCCTTACATCAGAAGACCAGTTTATAAATGACAACTACTTTCAGCTTTTACAAGCTGCTTTTTTCTGACACTTACCTTAATATTTCCAAATAATATACTGCTGTGTTGGACCCTGTGATATGCCAGATGCCCCTTCATAAATAAAGGACTTATGACTTGCCTGCTGGGAACGTCTGGCATGCAGCCCTCAGCACCAATCTCTTTCAAAAATTGCCTAAGTTAAGACAGTTGCCTCCTGTAAAATCATGCACCCTTCCCTGTGCAGTCCACATCCATTGACTGATCTGCTGGGGTGGTTAAAGGCCTGGCTCCCTCATCCTCAGGGAGACCCCAGGACTCTACCAAAGGGTCATTCCAACTCCATGTTGCTCTGAATGTTCATTCCAGCTTCTGAGCAGGGTCCACTAACATTCAATTGAAACTGAGTTTCTCAATTTTTCCTTCCACCCAGTTTTGCTTTCTTCCCTTCCCTTCCACACTTGTTGAACCCAAGAGCACTCCTTAATAAATCTACAAATGAATTTCCATCTTAAAGTCTTCCCAGGGAACCCAACTTGCAATATTGCAATTTATTGATTTCTTTATTTTAGACATTATCTATTTACTTGCTGAGATGATTGAGGAACATATAACTCTTACATTTTAAGAGTTAGTAATGTAACTGTTTATACATTAAAGAGTTTCCCCTACTTCAAGCCTCTAATTCCTTTTCTCCTCTTCAAAACTATATCATAGAAAAATAAATAATGAAGGGGGGATAAAAGATAAAATAAATTGGGTAGATGGAAACACTAGTGGTCAGTGAGAGGGAGGGGTAAGGTGTATGGTATATATGAGTTTTTTATTTTTTCTTTTTATTTCCTTTTCTGGAGTGATGCAAATGTTCTAAAAAATGATCATGGTGATGAAAACACAACTATGGGATGATACTGTGAACTATTGATTATACACCATGTATAGAATGTATGTGTGTGAAGATTTTTCAGTAAAATAAATGAACAAAAATAAACTATATCGGGGGTGCAAGGGTACTTCAGTGATAGAATGTTCGCCTGCCATGAGGGACAACTGGGTTTGATTCCTGGCCAGCACACTTCCCTTCCCAGCCA
>PVIY010011045.1:0-66680 GCA_004026745.1 Myrmecophaga tridactyla | reverse complement strand
TCCATCGGAGTCGTCAGCTTCGCAGTCTGCCCTGTGGATTTTGGACTCTGTGTTCCTGCGGTCACGTGAGACACCTTTATAAATTTTATATTTGCAAGTGTTCCCTGTTGATTCTGTTTCTCTAGAGAACCCTAACTAATACAGTATCCTACAAATTTATACTTAACACTTTTGAATAAAAATATTAAGTAACAACATGAAAGAGGAATTAAATTTAGAGCAGACTTACTTTGGGCATTCTCCTGCTTTCCTTCTGGCCTTCAGAAATCAAGTTCTCATGATGGGAGCTGTTTACTGCAGAAGATGCATGGGGAAGCTTCTAGGAAATTAGCAACTTCTCTGGCCAACAGCCAGCAAAAAAAAAAAAAGAACAAAAAATACAAAACTGAATTTTGCCAACAACATGAATAAATTCACAGTGAATTTTCCTTCTGTCTACCCTACAGATGAGAACACATTTCCCCTTGACTGCAACCTGATGAGACTTTGAAGGAAAAATAAAAGTTAAACCACACTTAATTCGTGTCCCAAAGAAACTGGGAGATAATAAATGTGTGCTGTGTAAAGCTGTTAGGTTTGTGGTAATTAGTTGTGCTGCAATAGAAAACGAATACAATGCTCTCTGCACCCCACTGATTTTGGTCATATTCTTACTTCTATTTTCCATATATGCTAATTGCAAACATCTCCAGAGCTTTTCTTTTCATATTTGATCTTTTCTCAGCTATAGCACTCTTCTATATAATTTTGTGGTTACATTTTCTTTGCCCCGTCTTATCCAATATGAAGATGTTACATCAAATATACATGCTTGTTTGTTTTTTAATTTCCTCCATCAATATCCCAAGGGAGGGGTAAAGAGTATAAATTTAATCTACTATTTTAAGCAAGATCCCTTCACTATTTAGACTGCAATAGATATTAAAAGTGATGTCCAGTAAACTAATGAATCTGTACCGTATGGGGCTTACAGTATTGTCTTTTTCCAAAGTATTACAGTCCAACTAAATGGAATGCAACCATGGCCTTAATAATTATGAAACTTTGGCCAGGACAAGAGAGTTCTACTCAGAGAAGATCTGGAAATAGAAATTCTGATGAGTACATATTTACTGAGTATTTTTGAATATATATTAATAACAATATAGATAAAATCACAGCATTTTAATAAAATACAGTATTTTCAGAATATGCCTACATACATTTTTTATCTGACTTTCAGAACAAATCTGTATGATGATTTTATTAGTGTTACTTTTGATGTGAATAAAATGAGATTAAGGAGGGTTAAATAAAATGCCCACAATTAAACAGCTGATTAAATAAATGTTGAAGCAAAGGCTGCAATCGAGACCTAGAAATGGCTGTGCCTATATCCTCACTAAATCAGTGATTTTCAAATCTGCCCATTAAATCCTCTAAATATTATCTGTGATCATCTTTGCTACATACACACCCCACCTCCATTACCAACACAAAATCTCCTGACAAACAAATTCTACTTTTATTAGTTTTACATACTTTGAATTTGGTTAAAAAAAAAAAGTTAAAGGTTTTCTGCTGTTAGACATTACTCAAAGCTATTTTTAAATCTAATGTCGAGTTCATCATTTGATGATGATATAGCATTCTTAGATAACACATTTTATAAAATAGTTCACCCATATTGTAATTGTTGGGTAGGAGATCAATAAATTTATATTAAAAGAAATAAGAAAATAAATAGAGCCTGGGGGGAGAAATATGTTTTCTTTCTTTTTCCAATTGTTAACTGAAAATATTATTTCTTTGACTTTAAGCTGGTTTAAACTTAAATCTCCCAACAGGAGGAAAGCCAGTGTGTATAATGTTACAACTAAACAGGATCATAAGGACTTTATCAGTGAAGTATATTTCTACTGAAAAAAACAAAACAAATCTATTTAATCAAATGGTTTGTATATGAGCAAGTTGAAATTTAGAGAAGGAAAGGTAGATTTTGACCATGCTTAGTGGAATAGTGCAATTGGATGAAGACTTGATATTTTAGCTTCAGTATATTTTACAGGACCAACTCCTTATATAATCACGTTTTTCAATGCAAGACTTTCTTGAGTCTTTTGCTCATTATAAATAAATTGCTTACAGTACTAGAAAATGATTCTTTCGATGTCAGGTGGAAGTAAACCTCTACTAGCAAAAAAATGGTCTGCAGTCAAATGAAAGTTTGATTCTATTTATAACCAGGAAGACGTATCTTAGGTATAAATTGAATAATTGACGACCGTGCTGGTTTGAAATGATGTATGTACCCTAGAAAAGCCATGGTTTAATCCTAAACCCATTTTGTAAAGGTAGCAGTTTCTTCTAATCCCTATTCAGTATTGTATGTTTGAAACTGTAATCAGATCATCTCTCTGGAGATGTGATTTAATCAAGAGTGGAGACAGAGGTGTGTCTCCACCCATTTGGGTGAGTCTTGATTAGTTTCTGAAGTCCTATAAAAGAGGAAACATTTTGGAGAATGAGAGCAATTCAGAGAGCAGAGCGGAACAACGTAGCCACAAGTAGCAGAGTCCACCAGCCAGCGACATGGGGAGCTTCATGAAACAGGAAGCCAGGAGAGAAAGCTAGCAGATGGTACCTTGCTCACCATGTGCCTTTCCAGCCAAGAGAGAAACTCTGACTGTGTTTGCCATGTGCTCATCCATTTGAGAAAGAAACGCTGAATTTCATCGGCCTTCTTGAACCAAGGTGTCTTTCCCTGAATGCCTTAGATTGGACATTTCTATAAATTTGTTTTAATTGAGACATTTTCTCAGCCTTAGAACTGTAAACTAGCAATTTATTAAATTCCCCATTTTAAAAGCCATCCTGTATCTGATATATTACATTCTGGCAGCTAGCAAAGTAGAACAATGACATACTTAATCTCTCTAACAGTCAAGGCTCCATAGAAGAAACAGAAATCAGTTATGGTATTACAAGTAGGAAATTATTTAATACAGATATTAACATTCTTACAATAACAATAATAGGGTAGAAGGATTGGAAGTCTGCATCCTAATGTACAAATATTAGTTTCAAGATCAAACTATTGTAGCTGAAACCCAGAGGTTGGAAAGCACCTGTCATAAATGGCTCAATCCCTCCTTCCCCCTTGGCTCCTTGATAGCATGAATCTTACCAAGCAAAGTCCCAGAACATTGAATCTGACAGCCACAAATACCCATGTCGTGAGAATTTGTTTTCCACCTGACATAGACATGGGAAGATGGCTTACAGGTCATTCTACTTTCTGCATCTCATTTGAATGAAGTTATCTGAACCCAACTAAATTCAGTATCTCTGCTATATAAAAGTCTAAGAAATGTAATTTTCATATCTATTTGTCCCTGCAATACAGAAGAGAATATAAAAGAGAGTAGGAACAAATTCTGAGTAACCATAAGTCTCGTTAACTATAATTAATATTATATCTCATTTGCTTTAATTATCTAAATTTATTAACTCCAAAAGATAATCTTTCTCATTGCTTATAAGGATGAAATTTTAAAATGATATATGCACTAACATCCATTGCTATACTTCATAATAGTGGTTTGCTTATTTATCTCATGTATCGTATTTAATGTCAAGCATATTTAGAAATATGATTTTAAAAAAGTTGTACATATACATTTAAAAATGTAAAATTTATAAAATTTTCAATTATAAGAACCACATGTTTGTACAATGTAACATTAATCTATTAGCAAAATAGCATAATTATAACAAAAAATATGAAAAAAGCAATACAGTCTAATTGGGCAATCTACTAGCTGTAATGAAGTTAAATGTTAGGAAGAGAAACAATCTCACATTCTAAATGGAAGATTTATTTTTCAATAAATTTTATTTTTTAATAAAGTGTATTTCTGCTGAAAGAAAAAAAATCCTGGTTTATTACTGTTGTTATATCTCATGCTAAATAATTTCAGATTTTTTAAATATTCCCATCTTTTGTCAAAGCAATGCCTTGCCTAAATTTGCAAGTAGCATTTTCACTTTAGAAGTCCCTACAACTTTACTCAGAAGGAACTGGGCCCTACTTTTTATATATAATAGAATATGACATTAAAATGCTTTTCAGAGATGTTCATTTCTAAGCAGAAATTAATTTAAGCTAATTTAGTAATTTTCATGATTTCAGTACAATTAAAGTATACCTCCTCTCTCTTTTTATTGTCACAAAAAATTTGCGTTTTAAAATCTAATTTTGGTGCTGATCATTGTGGCATCAGCAGTAGGCTAATTGCTCATGTTACCACAGAATAATTTTTTAAAAGAAACACATTTTTTCTAGTAAAGATTTTTGTGTCTAAAATTCTGAAATGATGCCAAATTTTGAAATTTTATTCTTGCAACTATAATAGAAACTATTGAAATGCTAAATTCATGAGTTGAATTTTTCAAGTTTGACTTTTAATCTCAGATTAATGAATATAGATCCACTTAGATACCAGTGGTTATCATTTATAGAAAGATATGCAGGATACATATGCAAGATCTAACAAATAAAGTAATCAACAGGTAGCCACTAATCATCTATTGCATTCTAAATATAGTATAAAATGCATAGAGCATACTCAATAATCAGAAATTATTAATTATCTCATAAACAACTTAAATCTAGCTGTGAAAATAAAGTCTAAATGCATACAGCAAGTACAAAATGCTGAGAAAGTCTTAGAGTTTTACTGATACCAGTTAATGGGCCTTAATGAAGTGTCGATAAGCAGACATCAAAGACTGGATGAATATGCTTAATGGAAAACTTATGTGAAAAAATCCCTTAGACAATGCCTGGAAATAAACTGTTCCTTATTATACACACATGCAATTTTTTTTTAATTTATGGAGAAAAATTATGAGCTTCTCTACAATACTTTTTGTAGTTATTGCTGGGACATAGTCTTTGAATCACACATATTATACAATGTACGAATGCCCAAGCATTATAGAGATTCAGGAAAGTATGAAATTATGAAGTATACAAGTTTAAGGGGCTCACCTGAGGCTTAATTGGAGGAACTTGACCTGGGATTTTCCATCCTTACCACAACCCAAACCAATGAGACTCCATTCCACACACCACCAGTATGCACATACCATGACAAGATCTAGACAGATTTGAATATAGTAGCTGAAGATTGTACTTCCTGGCTGGCTACGTGTACAAACTCTACAATATTTTCAATAACCTGGCAGCAATGCAACCCTGCATTTTTAAGTGAATGGATGTGTTTCCCCTCATGAAATTTTTATGAAGTTTTACTTCACTGTGATATCTCTTTGGTACATTACTTGGAATTTTTCTGGGTATTAAATGCTGTTTTTTGTTTGTTTGCTTGTTTGTTTACTATAAAGTTTAAGTTTAGCAATATGCAGAATTTTATCTCAAAATCATTTCATTAATAAACTTCTCCCTCTCACTCTTAAAGATAACTTTACACACATTATATTCGTAATGTTTCTGAACATCAAGTGTTGAAAATGTCACATATTTGATTAAACTTAATATGGAACGTTAAACATTCTGTTGAATCTAATTTTCAAAGAGTGTTTTTAATTTATATATTTTACATGATAAATCTGAAGACAATTCTACCCAATTTATACTTTACATGTTGAAGGATTACTTTCTTTTTTGCATTTCTTTTTTAAACCATTTTTAAAGTAACTATAGCCATGACAACAGTGATATCCTGAAATATCAGCTGAAACAATGTTCTAAGTTAGAAATACCTAGTACTATTGGTAAAGTCACTAAAAACAGAAAAGTGATGGTTTTACTGGTACCTTGGTCATATTCCTTAGGTTTTCCTGTGATGATGGAACATAAGATGTGCATTCATTGAAAAATGGGGTTCTAATATTCCCTTACCTGATAAACATGACATGGTATAATTTTTATTGTGTAGAAAAGGAAAAGGTCTGTATTTCATCTTGTTTTTTGTACAGCTACTTCACTTAGATGAAACTTTTAGTCTCACATCATTTAATTCTCGCAATCAAAATGATGTTAGAATTAGAAATTGTGATATTTTATATTTGCTTCATAGAAAACTTGATAGTACTTTATATCTAAGATGGGTTTGAGTTGAGTATTTTAAAACACAATTATTAAATTTGCACACTATACACACAAACACACAGAGCACATCTTGAAGGGTTACTTAAAAAGATTTTTATAATATATTGTAAAATAAATTTTCAAGTATACAAGGTAAACTCAGCACACAAGTGAATCACCCATGCGTCAGAGTAATCTCTACAAATTAGGTGTAATTTTCACAGAAAAAAATTACTTTGGAATTTGAAATAACTTACATTTTTGTAAAATAAATTTTTTTTTAAATTTCTCCTCAGAGTAATAAGGACATCTATTGTACTTCTTTCTCTGACAAGTGAAATAATACAGAATCTCATGATTAGCACACTAAGAAAGAATATCTTTCTTGTGTAAAGAAAGTTATTCTTTCTTTAATAAATAATAAGTATTCTATGAGTAGTGGTAGTGATGGCATTTAATTAATGGCTTGAGAGAAAATGGAGATGCATCTTTTCTGTGATAATTTAGGTAAAAAAAATCAGTTATGAGCAAGATAAAACTCAATCTTTTTCCCAGCCTAGATTTCAGAAGCCTGTGTGCTGGCATGAAGTAAGGATAATTTGTGGGCTGCAAAGAGAGGAAGTGGGAAACAGATTTTGAGAAGCAGAATTGTGTGCAGGAATTGTGTAGTCCTATCTAGAACAACAACTGTTAAGAGTGAGAAGTAGGCAGGAAGAGGCCAAGGAAAAAGTTTGTTTGAAATAACTGAGATCTCAGAAAAATCCTAGAGGGAACGACACAGATTTGTGCCAACTGAGGTAAGAGGATCAGCGGCCAGGTCTTTGAATTCCCACACTGACTGCCATTCAGATACAGGCTGCCTCTGGTAAGGAGTATAATTTTGGGTGGAGCAGCTGTTTTCATTCAAATGCCAGTAACAATTTCTGGAGAAGAGTTCACAGGAAGTCACTGCTGGGAGGAATCCTCTATATTATGCCTCTACAGGTTTATATGTGAAGCACTAAATCTTCCTTGTTTCAGACTATCTTTTCAAGGGTGTTTGTATAGTGAATATGCTTGGAAGATAAAGATAGTAACTCTATCAGGATCCAAATGTAGATTTTCTAACAGCTTTAGAAGTGAGAGACAATTCCCTTTGAAGCAAAAGGCAGGCTTTCTTGCTTTCCAGTATAGTAAAAAATGTTTTCTTCTAGAGGTAAAGGCAGGCACTCTTACTGACTATTATAAAGGTTTTAAATTCCCTTAGATTCAGGTTCTCTTACATAATGCAAATGAGGACATTTATTTATGTGGCCTTCTTTATATTACCCTTTCAGGAATGGTGCTTGAGAGACTGGTGAAAAAATGTTGATACTTTAGTTATTGATACTACATTGAGTATTAAAGTTCTTTTTCTTTGAACCAGGAACCTCATGTCTTCTACTTGTATTCATGAAACTGTAGTGGGCTAATTTGTTAGGTTTCAAGTACCATAAAATCTTAGACCCTTCATTGTTTTGACAGTCATCAGCAGCCAGCACACTTTGAGCAGCAGAGAGAACAAGTGCATTGGTCCTGAAAGTAGAGCTGGTAGTTTAACTTAGCATCTATCCAAAGATCCATGTAAATCTAGAAAGATATATTCATGAAAGAAGTAAGATTTGGGATGCAGATTGATAGTGTGAAGAAAGCATCAATATAGAGAGACAAGCAAACAGACAGACAGACAGACAGGGAGAGAAAGCTAAAGAGAGAGAGAAGAGAGGAAGAACCTAAAAAGCAATGGCCTACAGTATTAGAATGCAAGCCCTTAAAAGAAAATGATTATGAGAATTAAAATCTCAAGTGATAATGTGCTCCATGATATGATAAGGTTATGGTGGGTGTGGTGGGCTGTGTAGCATGTAGGAAACTCTGGACCTCCTTCATGGGGAAGAAATTGTGAAATCAGGGTATATGTTGGGGATCATGAACTTTTAGAATATTTTGAAATTATTATATAATTAATTTGAAGAAATAAATCAGAAACATTTTTATAACAGGAAAACTGAACATTTTCAAGGTGTAGATAAATTCTTAGTAAAGTGCTCTAATAAACAAACAAAAATTAAAGAAATTCTACGGCTTAACAGTGTTTTCCTATAAACATGCTATAAACCCTAATTATTTAATTTCAGCAGTGAAACACCTATATTAATTTGTAAATCATCAGTGTTTCCTTGAAAAGAACTTGATAACTACTGATTTATTTCAAAACAATAATTTATGAGATTCAAATATTTATTTTTACTTTTTTTTCCCTGAAAATCAATTAAACACTTCCTATTTACCAGTGTTCTATTTGATATAAGAGATGGATGGTAAATATGGCCTGAAACTCACTTACAAGCCATGGATGTAGGCGAGGAAATAATCAATTATCATGCCAGTTGAAAGGTGCGCTAAGATGAGCTATGGTGACATAATAGAAGTAGAGATTAACTGTGAAGCAAATGATATCCAGACAAACAAAAGGACTTATCCATAAAAAAGTCATTTAGTTTGAGTGCTAAAAGTAGAGTTATAACTCCTGTAATTCAGGCCTATACATTTTTTCCCAATTAAAACAAAGGTTATTATAACATATAAAAGTGTTTTTAAAAATTATTATAGATAAAAGGGGATGACCATAAAAGTATGTTCTATTTCCAATTTTATGAAACTAATATATTTTTTTTTTAGTTAGAGAAGCTATAATTTTACAGAAAATTCATGTAAAAATAGCAATATTCCCATATACTTCATTATTGTTACCACTTTCCATTAGTGTGATATCTTTATTAAAATTGATAAAAGGATATTAAAGTATTACTGCTATCTATACTCCATAGCTTGTATTAGGTGTACTTTTCCCCATATACCACGCTTTTACAAACACCTTATAATTGTATTGTACATTTGTTATAATTCATGAAAGCACATTTTTATATCTGTACCATGAACTACTGCCCAAGGTGCTCAACAGGGCTTCCTGTGTGATACAGTCCCATGTTATTTCTTTTAGTTGCCTTCTAATAACATACATGACTGTAAAGAAGCCTGTTGGAATTTTGAGTGGAATTATTTTAAGTCTAAAACAATTTTTAGGTAGACTTGACATCTCAATGATATTTTATCTTCCAATCCATGAACATGAGATGGCATTCTATATACTTAGGTCTTATTTGATTTCTTTTAGCAATGTTTTTAAGTCTTCTGTGTACAAATTCTTTATATTCTTTGTTAAATTCATTTCTGGATATTTGATTCTTTTAGTTTCTATTGCAAATGGATTTTTTTTCTTGATTTCCTCCTCATATTGTGCATAACTACTTTATAGAAACACTACTGATATTTGAATGTTGGCCTTGAATCCTGTCACTGCTTAACTTGTTTTAAGAGCTCCAATAGTATTTATTTATTTATTTATTTATTTATTTATTTATTTTGCATGGGCAGGCACCAGGAATTAAACCCTGGTCTTTGGCATGGCAGGCAAGAAGTCTGCCTGCTAAGTCACTGTGACCTGCCCTCCAGCAGCTTTTATGTAGATTTTTCAGGACTTTCTATATTTAGGATCTTGCCTTCTTCAATAGTGAAAGTTTTCCAATTTGGATGCATTTTCTTGCCTAACTATTGTAGCAGAAACTTCTAGCACAATGTTGCATGACAATGGTGACAGTGGCATCCTTGTCTTTCAGATATTAGAAAGAAAACTTTGTCTTTCACCATTGAGTAGGATATTAACTTTGGGTTTTTCATATATCCTTTATTATGTTAAGGAGTTTTCCTTCTTTCCCTTCCTCTTGAAGTGCTTTTATCAAGAAAGAATTCTGGATTTTGTCAAATACCTTTTCTGCATCAATTGAGGTAATCAATTGTATTTTCCCCTTAGATTTTTTTTATGTGGTACACCATATTAATGGATCTTCGTGGTTGTACCGCCTTTGCATAAAAGGAATATAGCCTACTTGCTCATGGCATAAAATTCTTTTTATATGCTGTTGTATTCAATTTGCAAGTATATTGTTGAGGATTTTGCATTTCCATTCTTTATAGAGATTGATTTGTACTATTTCTTTGTTGTAATAGCTTATCTGGCTTTGGTAGTAAGGTGATGTTGGCTTTGTAGAATGAGTTAGTGTTCCTTCTTCAGTATTTATGGAAGATTTGAGCAGGATAGGTATTAATTTTTCTTGGAATGATTGGTAGATTCACCTGTAAAGCCATCAGGTCCTGGGCTTTCCTTTGTTTTTGATGACTGATTTAATACTTTCACTTGTAATCAGCATACTGAAATTATATATTTCTATTAGAGTCAACATAGGTGGTTTATATGTTTCTAGTAATTTGTCCGTTTCATCTAAGTTGTTGGGATTTGTTGGCGTACAGTTGTTCATAGTATGCACTTATAATCATTTTTATTTCTAGAGTCAGTAGTTAACTCCATCTCATTTCTGATTTTGTTTATTTTTGTCTTCTTTCTTTTTCTTAGTCTAGCTAAGGGTAGCAAAATCATTAGTTTTATTAATTCTCTGTTTTTTTAATTCACAACTTCATTTATTTTTTTTGTTGCTTTTTTCCTTATTCTTGTTTTAGGATTGGTTTGCTGTTGTTTTACTAGTTCTTCCATGTGCACACTTAGGTCTTTGATTTTAACTGTTCCTTCTTTTTTACTGTAGGCTTTTAAAGCTATAAATTTCCCTCTTAGCACTGTCTTCACTGAATCCCATTAGTTCTGATATGTTGTGTTCACATTTTCATTCATCTCAAGATATTTACTGATTTCTCTTACAATTTCTTCTTTCACTCATTGATTGTGTGTTGTTTAACTTCATATTTGTTTATTTTCCAGTTCTCCAGCTGTTATTGACTTCCAGCTTCATTCCTGTATGGTCAGAGAGACCAAATTTCAATCATTTTAAATTTATTGAGAATTATGTGGCCCAACATGTGGTCTACCCTGAGAATTCTCCATGAGTATTTGAGAAGAATGCATATCTTGCTGTTTTGAGGTGCAATGTTCTGTACATGTCTGTTAGGACCAGTCCATTTATCATATTATTCAAGTTCTCTATTTCCTTACTCAATGTCTGTCTAGCTGTTCCATCTGGTGATGAGGGTGGTGCATTGAAGTCACCAACTCTTATTGTAGAGATGCCTATTTCTCCCTTCAATTTTGCCAGTGTTTGCATCATGTATTTTTGGATTACTATGACTTAGGTGCAAAAATATTTGTGATTATTATTTTTGAGGGAATTTCTCCTTTTATTAATATATAGTGTCCAGAACAGCCAGCCAAGGACTCGACCTTGAGTTGGCCCACCTCAAAAATGGGGGATGGGCACCAGAAGCCACCACATTGTGACCTAATCACATTGGATTAGTTTCTCAGTCTCTTCATCCCACTCTTTCCTGGATGATGTATAGTCCACCCTTGGTCTCCATAGCCCCAGAACAGTTGCTTCAGAGAGCTCTCACCTGCCCACTAGCTGTTTTGGAGTAAGAGTGAATCTGGAGCTCCCTATTCTGCCATCTTCCATGGGAGTTCCCAATAGTTGGTATCTGAAATTGTCTTTCTAGGTTTTTTTCTTCACTTTGAACAGTTCTATTGGTAGTCCCACAGACTTTTGCTCATATTTATGTATGAGGTTAGGTAAGGTTAGACAAAGATCAAGAGAAAGAGACTGGATGGGTTTCAGAGATACATTATACTCATAGTTCCCTGAAGAGAGCACAGTACATCTCACAGAGTCCCTGTCATGAGACAGAGGAGAGAGAGGACTGGAACTAATTTTTAATCTCACAGATTCTCTACATGCATTAAATGTTTGTGTTGCTTTTTTTTTATCAATATTTAAAGCAGTTCATATAATTAAAAAGAATTTCTGCATTAGTATTTTCCAAGTAATAAGAGAAAAAGTTTTTAAAGGATTTAAGATAAAATATTTGAAAAAGATAAATGGGTCTCAGGGAAATAGAAATTTTATAAAAACCATTCATTATTTCTGCACTGAAAAATAGTTTAGGATTACCAAATCAAAATTGTGAGGGGGGCGAGCCATGGTGGCTCAGCAGGCAAGAATGCTTGCCTACCATGCCAGAGGACCTGGGTTCAATTCCCAGTGCCTGCCCATGTAAAAAAAAAAAAAAAATTGTGAGGGAAATACTATATTCACCTATAGTATTTATATTTAGAACATATATCTTACTGCTTACTCTAAATATAATACTTATATTTAGAATATATATCTTACTTTAGAGAAAGAATAAAATTGTCTCTAGGACTTCTACTATTTAAACAAATTCATAATCTCAATTTTCACAGATTTCTATAACAAATGTCTTTTTACCTGATGGGCTAGTGGAGTAACCAATGATGTAACGTAGCATTCTCCATTAAGGTAGCATTTTATAATATGTTTATTGTTACATAAATATGTATATATATATGTCTCATAAATTTAATCTTTCTTCTATTTTCATCTCCCTCACCTTATTCACAGTCCATTGAGATGTCAACTAATTTATAATTTTAACATGTGAAGATAGTTTCTGTTTCCTAAAAATGGAAGACTGAATACAAATTTTGACATAAACTTTGTAATGAAAGTAATAATTTGTTGATAAGTGCTTAGCAAACAGCTATCTGAAGAGGGTGTTGGAGCCAATTTGAAGTTTCTACTGCTTTCTATCCTATGAACTCTCTTACCAAGGTCGATTTCATGCTATCAATACGACATTACTGAAACCAGATTTTCAAGTCAATGTGAGTCAAAGACAAGGAGTATAAAACTATAATGAGTGAATATTTTCAATGGATAATAGTAGCAGCTTTTAATTGCCAGGTGTAGACTTGAGCATAATAGTTTTTAATTTTGGATGATTTAAAATTCTATATATCATGTAACTGTAAATTTTCCTGAGTGAATTTTTCTATTAATCAGTTCTTTTAACTTGAGATACATTTTTTCAAAATTAATACTTTTAAATTATGAAAATGTTACTTGCTTGCAGTTAAAATTGCCATTAAAACCATTTTCCATTTTTATTTATAAAGCTGAGCCCCTATTTTCTAGAAAAATAATTTTAATTAAATACAATGTCTTTCCCTCAAAAAAAGAGTTAGACCAAATATATTTTTCATATCCATGTCTGTGACCTCCTCTTTTAATGTTAAGAAGGAAACATTAAGCAAGAATCTCTAGGACAGCAATATTTTGCTTAATTTCAAGCAATTGATTCTCAGCTACATGAGACGTTGGCATTTTTACAAATTATTTTCACAATAGCCTTTCCCATAAAATTTTATGTCAATTATTCAATGAAAAAATGCATTTTATTTGTAGTCACTTATCATATTATTTTATTATCATCTAGTAGAGTAATAAATAAAGGAAATGTTTATTTAACACATGCTGCCGAATATAGCACATGACATCATTTTGTTAACCTACCTTCCAAAACTTCTCCAGGCATATTTGATATCATTCTCCTGTTAAGAGAACACTGACTATTAGAAACTATGATTCTGGTAGCGGTTGCATTTGCAAATGTCATCTTAACTGTATCATTTCATGATTTGAAGATGCCAACATATAGAATATCTCACACAGATCTGAAGAAGTTGTACTTTGTATACAAATTTAATATAATTAGTTTCCATCTCTATCAGATCACATACTTAGACTAAGATGAAGGTGGAAAAACCCAGGCGCCACCAGAGAAATCAATTATAGACTCTTTTCTCACAGGAAAACATTCACATCATTTGTTGGCAGATAGCCACTTCCTGTGAAGGATATGCCCTTTTTTCTTGACCTTGGCAAGAGTGAGCTTTCCAAGAGTGGCATATTTGACAAATACTTGTATTTTAAATGGTAGTTTTATTTGTAAAATGAATAGAGGAATTGGTTTTAATTAAAGATCTCATATTTTCCAGGGACTCTGAAGAAATTCACACAGGCTCAGAAGCAAATACATTCAGATTGAAAAGCAGAAATGATAATAGTAACTCAGGGATTAAATAGCAGTCCTAATTTCAAATTCCAATGCCATGTACTCTGGAGATCAGTGGTGTTTCAAGTAAATTTGGTCTTGGGAATTTTAGTTACAGATATTTTGTGTCTTATTCGAGAACACTGTGCACAGGCAATGTCAGTAACTTAGTGGAAAAGTAAATCTTTTTTTACTTACATTAAAGTTTGAATTTAAGCCATGCTCTCTGAGGTCAACGGTCAGGGGTTTTATCCACTAAGTCACCAAACCCTCATATCAAGTATTTGTGAATCTGGGCATTTCTTTGGGACAGAAGACACTCATGAGGAATTATGTGCTGTGCCTGAGGGTGAAGAAATACAAGAAAGACAGTCTTATTAAAAGTACATGTGCTGCAGCCCAGCAGATTTGACCTTCACAATGACACGAAAGTAAAGATGAATGCAAACGAGCTTCACTCTCTTTAAACATTGTAACAAGACAATCTTCAAGACCTCTGCAGAAGAAATAAAAAAACTGTTTATCACTATAAGGAGAATGAAAACAAGTTTAGTATTGGTCTGAGAAAAATAGAGAAAATTCAAAGATAGAAAGCTTTAAAGGGTGAAAGGTGATGGTGAAGGTAGATACAAAAAATAAGGAATGCGAAGTGTTTGGTAATCCTGTTAGATATTGTTTGATATGCATTGTCTGGCATGAATGGTCAGATTGACAAATAACCTGCTGTTGTCATTTTAAAAATAAGAATTATATTTTTTTGCCTAGAAAGAAACACAGAGAGAAGCTACTTTTCACATTGTTTTTAAAAACTATATTCTGATTGGAGAAATAAACATATCAAGATTTAACCACCAAGGAGAAATGAGCAAATACAGAGAATGCTACTAGTTTAATTGTAGTTTTAATCAAAAATTAAGGGAGGATGAATTATTAAAAACAAGCCCGGGAAAGACCCAACTTGTTTCAAATCTCACTTTGAACAATGAGTATATGTGCAGTAATATTACAACTGGTATAACTCATGTATAAAGCTTCTAGTAAAGCATATTATTACTTCTCTGTCTTTTAGTTTTTACTATTTATTGTACTAGCCCTCGTGTATCTTCACCCTTCAAAAGTTATCTCTTCTCCTGTTTTTCCCACTGCTTTGTCCAAAATACCTGTGTACTTAACTATTCCAAAATGGTTTAATTCTCCTTGTGGACAGGAGATAGCAACGGAAAGTTCAGTACAACCGTGGCTACTCCAGATGCCATAGAGTCCTCATAGTTAGCATCCAATTACAGTCAATGATGGTAGTGTCTAAAAGATCTATTTTCATCTCAATTTAGAAAAATTTAAGGAATTAAATCTATCACATATGTTTTCATTGTGTTTATTGTGAAATTTCTCAAGAACACTGTTTCATAAGTTTCAAAGATTTTTCAAATTACAAATAATTACAATTATATTTAAACTTAAAATATTTCAAAGTTTTACTCAATCATAATTTGTTAATGAAAAATTTAACGATTGAAAACATGCCCATTACTAGGAGCAATTCATTTTGAATAATGCCTGTATGTCAAAATGGATGCTCATTTTTACTGACTTAATATATGTTAATAATCATGTCATATAAACAAAATCTACAAATATATGAATTTAAAAGACACATATTAGCAACGGAACTTACTTAAAAGATGGACTTTCCAATACTGCTGTCTCAAACTTTGCAAATGTATCTTTTCTCCTCATTCATGCATTTAATGACATAGAAATGGAGGAAGACTTGTTCATTCTATCTATGTAATAGCAATTGCTTTATAAGACCAAAATACAATTATTATAATTTACCAATCAACTTTGATAAACCATGGGCAAGTAGCCCAAACTGTTACATTAACAGAGATGCAAAACAGAAAGCAAAGGTCTGTTTATGGATTTAGGAGTGGAATACAACTTCTAGTATATCTGAATTTATGAATTCACATGGTAAGGAGACCCTCAATGCATATGATATTTTATATTATTATTATAACATGGCTGGGGAATTATAAAATTAGTTATAGCAAAAAATATTCTTCTACTCATGCATTTTTTTTTTATTCTTTCCCAAGTCTCAACACATTTTCCAGTGTCTGGTATATGTTATTTATTTTAAAAGATAGATGGAGTGAATGTCTGAGAGAGGTAAGTATGTAGTCTGAAAGAACACCGCAAGCTTAGGTTTACATCACATATGTGCCAGGCCATTTAATACCTCTCATACTTAGTTTTCTTAACTCTGAAATAGATAAAATAATACTTGTTCTAATTTGAAAGCTGCTGGATATGATATACCAGAAACAGACTGGGTTTTAAAAAGGTGAACTTAAGGGTGGGCCACGGTGGCTCAGCAGGCAAGAATGCTTGCCTGCCATGCCAGAGAACCCGGGTTCGACTCCCGGTGCCTGCTCACGTAAAAAAAAAAAAAAAAAGGTGAATTCAATAAGTTGCACATTTGCTATTCTAAGGCTGTGAAAATGTCCAAATTGAAATGAAGTTATAGAAATGTCCAATCTAAGACATCCAGGGAAAGATACCTTGGTTCAAGAAGACCAATGGCATTCAGGGTTTCTCTCTCAACTGGAAAGGCACCTGGCAAACATCTGCTAGCTTTCTTGTTTCATGAAGCTCCCACACGGGAGTTGTCCTTCTTCATCTCCAAAGGTCACTGGCTGAGTGGGTACTAAAGCTTTCTAAAATGGCTCCCTCTTAAAAGGTTCCAGTAAGCAACCCCACCTTGAACGGGTGGAGACACATCTCCATGGAACCCATCTAATCCAAAGATACCACCCACAACTGGATGGGTCGCATATCCATGGAAACAATAAAAAAGCTCCCACTTAGCAATACTGAATGGGAATTCAAGAATTTGGCCTTTCTGGGGTTCACAAAAGGCTCAAATCAGCACAATACTGATCTTCTAGATGTTTACTATAAATTTAAAAAGCACCTAGCACAATATTAGATCCATAGGTATTTAAAAAATAAAGACATAAAAGTAGCTGATAACCAGAGTAATCTAGAATCAACATCAGTAACTAACACTATATCTAGACTCATTTTCATGTTCTTTGCTTATCAGTCTTCTACTGCTCAGTATCACAGGTAGAAATATTGCATTCTCTGTGTTAAAGAGCTGGATATTGGAACCACATACATATCCAAAGCGTTTGTATCTTTATATAGGCAGGGTTTCCATACTTTTCATCAGCCTCACACTGAATGCTAGGAGAAAAAAAAAATAACACTTGCTAGGAGAAAAAACACACACACACACATTTTGATAACTAACTCAAAATCTATTTATTGTGCAGTGATTCTCAAACTTTAGCCTGAAATCAGAATTATCTGAAGGGCTTGAGAAAGATTGTTGGGCTCCATCTCCAGAATTTTTTATTCAGTTGGTAAGTATTGAGTTCAAAGGTTTATATTTCTCAAAATTTTCTAATGATGCTAATATTGCTAGTTTGGGGACCTCACTTTTAGAACCTCTGCCCTAGAGAATCTGTGCTTTTATCAAATTCTTGAGTGATTGTGGTAAATAGCCAAGATTAGAAAATACTATTATGTGATTGAGATCTAACTAACCTCCTGATTCCTGAATTCTCATGCTTGCTATCATCGAAGCTTATCCTATCGTATTCTACATTTCTGGCTGACACATTCCCATTTAAATCTGAGAATGATACCTCCATGAAGTATAATTCAACACAATCAGAAAATTAGAAGCTGGAAGAGGAATTAGTTACTTCTTTCTTCAAATGATATTAAATTATTTTACCACTTTTATAAAACTATATTCCAATTATTGGTTTCTCCTTGCAGATCATGAATTATAACTACGAATGCCTGCAAGAAGCAGGAGACAAAATACATGAGATAAAAAAAATTGGGTGGAAACTGGTGAATGGGAGGGCCAATGCCCTATCAAAAACAACAACAAAATAATTTCCAATAAATGTTACTTGGAAAGCATAGAGACTCAATATTAAAAACAATATGATTTCTAAAGAAAAGAACCAAAATAAATATGCATGTAGGTATGTAGATTTAAGCATTCAATATGTTTAAGTAACAGGATAAAATAATCATGATTCTTATCTAATAGTCTGTGATTTTCATAAACTGTTTATTTTAGATTAGTTACAGAGGTCTAGAAAAGTTGCAAACAGAGTAGAGTGAGTTCTCATATGCCCCTCATCTAGTTTTCCCCATTTTTAACATCTTAGATTTCTATGGTATATTTGTCACAATTAAGGAACAAAACTTGATATATTACTATTAAGCTATCTCCATGATTTGTTTAGATTTCATGAGTATGTCCCTAATGATCTTGCTCTGTTCAAGGATCCTATCCAGGAGATAACCTTACATTTAATCGCCATGTCTCCTTAAACATCTCTTGGCCATAACAGTTTCTTATAATTTCTTAGTCTTTGATGACCTTGAAAGTATGAAGGACGATTGATCAGTTACTTTATAGAATTTCTCTGAATTGGTATTTGTCTAATGTTTTTCTCAAGTTTGATTAGGGTATTTGATTTGGTCAAAAGACCACAAATGTGAAACGCTGTGCATATCACATTACATGGAGGATACAGTCTATCAACAGAACTCATGATGTTAAACACTATCTCCCCAAGCTAACGTTTGTCAGGTTTCTCCACTGTAAAGTTACACCTCCCTACTACTATATTCTATTCTTGGGAAGCAAGTCAGATTACACTTAAGAGAATGTAAGGGCAGTTAATTCCACCCTTTTGAAAGGCCACATCTTCATAAATTACTTGGAATTCTTTTGTGAAGGGGATTTGTCTTTTATTTCCCATAATAATAATCTTTTAATAAGAAAACATTCTCCAATTTGAAACACTTTGGATACTTTAAAGGGATATATAATCTTCATTTTATTCTGGTAGAGCAATCTTGATAATTAAGTAATGCTTTCTAAATTCAGCTACACTACAATGACTTTTACAGACATGGCTGCTAAAATAGGGTACGTATTGGTGAACTATAATGAGAAATGACATACATATTGAAGAACACAGATCTGAATGAAATCAATTTTTCTCTGGGATAAATCTTGATAATGTAAGGCTTTGTATACCATGCCATAAACAAGGTGCAAGGATAAGCAATGCATGCTGTACTTGATTCCAACCTCCTTAATATATTAAGAGCTCCAATCACTTACCATAGTTTTAGGTTTTTGTTTTTGGTTTTTGTTTATTTTTTTGTATATGACCAGTGAAGAGAAAAAAAGCTAAAATAAAGAGAATACTGGAATTTTAGATCAGGAGAAAACTGAAGCTATCATCTAATTTAAGAAGTCCATTTCATATATGAGGAAATATTTAACCTGAAAATGTACCACTTGCATTGTGGTATGCATCTGTCAGATGATTATATCACCTTATATCTTATTTTTCTAATTCACAAGCCAATACCTTATTATTAAACATATTTGGATTACATTTGGTTAAGAAGGAAATTTACGTGAGTTTTGGAAAGCAATTGAATCAGCAGCTTTTACTGCCTCTGAGAACAGCTTGGACTGAGTAAAACTCAGACACACACATTTGGAGAGGTGTCTGTAAGTCCTAGCTTGGTTTTATTCTCTTCTACTCCATTTAAATATGAAACTGGCCTTGACTGTTGACTCTGTTGACCCCAGTAGCCCCAGGCTCACCCTTAGGTGCTTGACAGCAGACCCATAGAAGAGGTAGATAGATATTCGAACACTTTCTGAGAGATGGAAATTTTCATGGATCCTTCTCCAAGTTCTCCCTTCCAAATTCTCCATCAAGCACCTGGATGCTTGACTTTTGAGATTTTCCTGTGAGCTCTTTGCGCAGCCATGCAACAAAAGGATTTGTTAGTCACTTTTTATCTGATTATCTGATTTCCTGATTACAGACCTTCACTTCTCTCATATTCCTCACACACACATTTGGGTAGGATCTAATACATAGAAAAAAATTCTGATCCCCATAATAGTCAACAATTTTTTTTCTGGGCTAATACCCACCAACTTTGGCATGACCAGTTTGTCTCACTGGGTGACCAAATATGATTGGATCTCTTCTCCTGCTCTTTTGGACCTTTTTTCTGTGTTAATATTAAAGTGACCATTTTGTTGAGAATCTCTGATATCTCTAAGCCTATGTTTCCATCATGCACTGCACAGTCACTTGCTCCACAATATGGAATCAGAATCTCCAGGGAATAGATGTGCACATTTATGTTATACAAAGCTTCAAATGATTCTGAAAAAAAAAAAAAAAGGTTTAGAAACATCTAGTTTAAAACACCAAATCCACCTTATTGGTTTTATGGTTTTAGTCACATTACAGCTTGACCTGAATTTGAAAAGTACTGTAATTGATCAGAAACATGTATCATGAACATAACAAGTTGTATTGTGGCAGGTATTGGGCCATGCCTCGTTTAAAGTCAAAAAAAGGTAGGATGGATAAGATTCATGCCTACAATTTGCTTTTTTAATTGAATATGATTTCTCCTTAACTTAAGATTTTGTTTACCTAAAATTAAATTAAAAAGTCTGAAATCTATTGTGAACATTTAAAGCAAAAGCTAAAGCAAACATTGTATAAATGTCAAAGCTATCTAACTTTTATTACACTTAAGAAGAAAAGACCAAGAATATAATAAAGGTTAAAAATGAGAGATATTTTCTTGAATAATGCAAGAAACTATGAAAATCCAATTCCTTCAGCATTTAGGTCTGCTCTTAATAAATGTAAAAGATTTTGATAAAGTAGCAACTCCTAGAAATAAAAGTGTTTGCAAAATGCAACCACACTCAAATTTAAATAAATGTTCGAAAGCACAACTAAATCAAGCATATTTATTTTTCTTATAAATAAGAATTTTATTATAGAGTGAATTATTGAATTTAAAAGTTCATGAAGGATTATTGCAGAAATAATATTGAGAAATTTTTTCTGTCCCAGCTAAAGTTATGACAAAACTGGTAACCTATTGAAGGAGAAATCTGATTGCACATTGTGTGCAAACTACTAAACTAACTGTTTTTAAGGATCATGCAAAGGAAGAAACTACAAAGTCTTGGCATAAAAATGTAGGATTTGGTAGGATAAGCCATTGGTAAAAACTATACATAGATAGCATAAATTTTGTCTGAGAGAAAATGATTTAAAGAGATAGGTTAAAGCAGTATAAAACTAGAAAAAATTCTTTAAAAAGGAAGATCTTTATTGAAGCAAATGACCCCTCAGCCAAATTATTCCTTTAATTTTTTCCCAGTGGATTATATTCCTCTTTTATGTTCGAGTGTTAGTATTTGACAGTAAACAATGCAAATAAATGTGATGAAATTACCTAAGGATTATCAGAATGGGGACTGGTGTGGAAATTAAAATTCTCTTGTTAAGACAGCATGCCAGTACAGTGTTTTAGAATTTTTAAATTCAGCACCAGTTCATTATTTACACATGTCCATTGTCAGCTTGCCAATCATAATGCATGCGCAAAGACAAATGCTGCATAATTAGTTGTGGATGACCTGTTTTGACTGGAAACCTCCCTTTGATGTGGCAGAAATGCTCATTTGAAGCAAATATTTTGATAAAATCTTTTGTGGAATGGATATGATTGCCACGAATAAACTTTGTTTATAACAAAGTGCACTCATATACTCTTTCAAAAAGTGTTAGCTTTTATAAAAACATTGACTCATTTGGAGGGCATAAGTTATTTTTTATTTAATGTTTGCTAATAATATGGAAATTGTTTGCTTTGCACTCATATACTCTTTCAAAAATTGTTTGTTGTTATAAAGACATTGGCTCATTTTGAAGGCATAAATTATTTTTTATTTAGTGTTTCTTAATAATATGGAAAATGTTTGCTATATGCATTAATATGGAGAATAATGGTTCTGACATCCCAATAGCAATAGTGACTATATTTTCTCATGTTTTATGTGCATTTTAAATTGCATATTACTGTATTTCATAGCTGATTTTGGCATAGGATGCAGATGTTCCTGACACATCTGTTTTATCCCTTTATATAAATGAGCTTGAAAATGATACTAGCAACTCCAAGGACTGCATTAGTCACAATAGAAGAAACATATTTTTGTCTTGTCTACATGGGAATCATCTATGTATAAAAGAGTTGCCAAGTAGCTAGTCATTTTTCAGGTGTCCTTGCAGTTCTGTTATTTACATACTACTGATTTGCTATGCCTAGCCATCTGGTTATGGGTGAAATGTGGCAGTATTTTTTTTTCTTTGCCTTTGTTGAACGAAACTTTCTAAATATCACCAATACCAAATGTTCTAGGCTCCTTTATGCTAATAACCTATAAAAAATAAATCCTTTATTAGATTGTTGTTTAGCACATTTATAAATTTACATACCATAGTTTTTAGCTGACTGTGAAAGGATGGATTTAAATATAATCTTTTAGAAGTCTTTTTAGATTGTGTATGACACAAATTCTTTCTTAATAACTATGTAAAACAATAGATCCATACCTCCTTTTTTTAATCAGTTAAGAATAGCCAAATATGTAAAAGCGTAGGCAGAGCAGTCAAATTTTCGGTAAGGATTTAGTGAGTATGAAATTGGGCAGGTTATAAATATCTCTAAATCTCAGTTTCTTTATCTGTAAAATGGGGATAGTTGTATCAATTCATATAATTCATTTAATTCACATACCTTCTGTGTGGTTTAAATTAGATAACCCAGTTGAAGAACTTCACACATCATTAAGCAAATGACAAGTACTCTATAAAGGATATGGATATCATAGGAATAAATATAACTAAATGGAGATAGTTAATATATTTTATGCAAATATGAAGAAGTTGACTTTATCACTGTTTATTGTAAGTAGTTTGCTAATTTTAATATTGAAAATATGCTATTATATAATACTATATCTTACTGTAATCTACTTATACCATATCCAAAGAGGTTCGTAATATTATGTCCTAATTGTTTAATGTTATTGAAAACTCTTTAATGCGAAGTCTAAATAACTCTAATATAGATCACATTTATATACACAGCGTTTTCTAAATTTTGAAAGATATTAGTCAATGGACTTTATATTCTAAGTCAAGGACCAAATACATAGACAAACTTACACTCAAAGTAAACCTGTAAATGTTAAACCATCATCTATGCAATTTATTTTCACATTGTTTTATATAGAAAATTATATGCAGTATTTACATCCACAAAACATTATATGACTTTTTTTTTAATTATACAACATTTTAAACAAAATAATGGGTGAGAACATTTCAAATCACGTTCTAAATGGAATTATTAGGGATTATATATTTTGAAAAGGTTGCCAAATATTGAATTAGAAACGTCTTTTAGATTTTTCTAGGTTAAGAGAATAGTTGCAACCATGGTAATTTTACAATGATTAAGAGATGAGATTTTAAGAATTTTATTACTTACATCTTGGTATTTTAGTTATATTTTGGCTTAATATATAATTATTATTAATTTGTTTCCATTATTTTTAAAAAGAACATCTGGTTTTTAAGCAAAAATACTGATGTTAAATGGGGAACAATAAAAAAATACTGAAACAGCAAGATGTAAAGTGCTAACTGAAACTCTAAAATATTTTTCTCCACATTGATAAAACCAAACACATTTGAGAGAGAGCCCTTTAGGAAAAGAGGAATTTTAATCATTTTCTATATTTAGTAACAGAGGAAGAAGTTCTATACCACAGGCAATTGTTTCTAAAGAAAGAAATACATCACTCAAAATTTATGTTCATAAATTAAGGACAGTCTTATTTTTCCCAAAGTTTTAAGTTTTGGAAAAGATGTTTGCTTAATATGAAGGCAAGAATAGTAGCCTTCTTTTGAATTACGGACATATAGGTGATAAAATTTATTATTCTCCGATATTTCCTATATATATTATAAGACCATGAATTATTTTAAATAAAACATCATTTAAAATTAAAATCCCTCCCTGTTAAGGGACTCAACATCTCCAGATATGCATAAGGAATCGCAATGGAGGACATCTATTATGTGTCCTAATGAGGTTTTAGCTAAAATTCCAACTTCAATTCTGTGAACATGTGTGTTTAACAAAACAGGAAATGGCCGCAAGAATTGGGCATTGCAAGGAGGGACCCATTTCTGAGAAAAAATTTTTCACAGCACAAAAATAATTGACCTGCAGGAGCTTTCTGATAAAATGGAATATGGAATATACCCTACAGAATTTCAGCCAAGCAACACATGGTATAAACCAGTTTGGGTCCAGGAGAGATAACTTATCAGAAAGAACATGCCATACTAATCAATGTATATCTGCTTTTCTCTTTGTAAAATCCCCATAGGTAAAATGGAAACTGAAGCCAGCCAGAAGCATTTCCTTGCTTGCTTCCCTCTATAAACTTACACTTTCCATTCTCTGGGTGAGGCTCTTTATGCCTTTCTGTTCAGTGCTGCCCAATTTGCAAATCATTTGTTGCCCAAATAAACCCTAATAAAATTGTGTAAATGCCTCAGTTGTACATTGGCCTTAGGATATATACACTATATGGAAAAACAACTCCATGATGACATCAAGTATGTCCTTCTATAACAAAGGAATTTTGGTTGTTTTAAAATTTCTTCAATAACATTAAGCTATTGCCACAGAACTCATGAATTTCTTTTGTTAAATTTACTCTTAGGTTACTTTTAACTGTGTTACTATTGCAAACGTCTTTTTTCATAGCTTTTCATTTATGAATATGGAGAACTACTAATCCTATCAAATTTTAGATGGTTTTCTTAAAGCTAATAGTTTTATACATCTGTAGACAGTGAAGGACTCATATTATGCACAAGAAAAAAAATTGTCACATTTTTTATTTCCAAATTCTATGACTTTCTCCCCTTCTTTTTCTTGACCTATTGTGATATCCTATAATACAAATCTAATACAAAATTAAGTAGAGGTGGAGATAGCAGGTGCCAGGTCCTGTCAGGAAGCATAAAAACTCCAGGGGAGATTTAATATACAGAATTGCTTAAAAGATACTGGAAAATTTCAAAAAAAAAAATGGGAAAAGAAGGTTGTCCAGGACATGCAAAATGAATTAGATAACACCCAGCTATTAGAACTTACTAATGGCTGGCCTGAAATCCAAGAGAGTGCAAATACAGGTAGTTATTCTGTGGGAGACAGTCATTGTCTGTCTTAAAAAGACATAAAATTCACCATAGAAAAAGCTGTTCCAGGCATTTGAACTGTACAAATTATACTTCCTCTGCTTAGGCTGCAGGTGTCCAGAATCATCCTACCATTTGCTGTCCTAGCAATAACCACAAGCAATTTCTAATATATGCCAAAAGGGGGATGTTTCTTTCTTCCTCCTGCCTTCTGATTGCCTTTCAAGTTCTCTAATTGGCAGAAATTAATAGGAATTACATTGACAAGGGATTCTGGGAAACACAATGGGCAGAATTTCAACCCCAGTAATACAGAGAAAAGTTAATACATAAGGTTTTGAATGAAGGAGGAAAGGTAATTTATGCCTTTCTTTATCCATTTCAAGTACATTATCTTCTATTCTTGGTTAGTTATGTTTTTTTGGCTTTTGTTTTTATGTTTTTACATCACTGATAGATGTTAAATTGGAACAATGTTTTTATTCTATAAGTTTTCAGATATTTTTATTTTCTATTAATAGGTCAATATGATGTATTGTTTAAATAGGTATTCTAATTTTGAAACTTCCTTTTATTCCTGATATAAATCTGCTTGGGTAATTACTTTTGGCTTTTTTTGTTTGGCTGGTTGGTAGGTTGGTTTCTGTTTTTGCACGGGCAGGCACTGGAAATAGAACCCGGGTCTCCAGTCTGGCAGGCAATAATTCTGCCACTGAGCCACTGTCACACCACCCCAATTGTGTGTAGTTTTTATTTGATACTGTATTTGCTTTGACAGCATTTTAATTAGTAATTTTACCTCATTGTACATAAGTGAGGTTGGCCTCCATGTTCTTTTCCTTTTACAAATTTTGTCCCATTTGTGGATTAGGAATTTATTGGAATGAAAAAATGGATTGAGCATCTTCTATTTTGTTATTCCCTGATGTTGTTTCGTGATGTAAGGAAAATATATTTTAAATGTTTGTAAACAGTGCTTAAATTATATTGAACTTGGTTTTTAGAGGTAGAAGGGAGGCATAGAGAGTGAGACATTTGACATTGAATTTAATTTTAATCTCTATTGGATTTTACTAATAAATGTGTATATTTAATATATGATGGAGTATGTTTGTATGTCTATGTGTGTGCATGGTGTGTGTATATATATATATATATATACACATTCCCTTGCTGATGCTTTGTCTATTGTATTGTGTTTTTCAAAGAAAATGATTTCAGTTATTGATCAAATCTGCTTCTTTATGGCACATTTTATTTATTTATGCTACATCTTATTTCCTTATCTATACTAAATTTAGATTTATTCTGTAATTTTATTAAAATTTTAATTCAAATGCTTAACTACTTCTATGTCAATAGTTCTTATGGGGCGGGCCACGGAGACTCAGCAGGTAAAAATGTTTGCCTGCCATTTGCCTGCCATGCCAGAGGACCTGGGTTTGATTCCCGGTGCCTACCCATGTAAAAAAAAAACAAAAAAAAAACAAAAAAAAACAAAAACAACATTTCTTATGTATACTTGTATGCGTTTTAGAGAATTTTAGGTGGTAAATTTTCCTATTTCCTATCCATTATCCTTCAGTTGATGATTCTCTCAATCCAGAAGTATCATAGTATATTATTTTAACTTCTCAGTGTAGCTAAGTGTAGTTCATTTTCTGCTATATTTTTGTTTAAATTACATTTAATTGTATTCTAATCAGAAAATGTGATCTGTATCTTATATATGCATATAAAATAAATATATATACTCAATAATTTACTTTTGATCATTTGGAAATGCATTTCTTTTTTGATTATGAAAATACTTCCTTTGTTTCAATTATTTGTTTAAATCTGGTATGAATTCAAGTGCCAATTTTATTTTCTTTGCTGACATTCTAATCATTCATTATACAATAGCTTATTGAGTAAACTCCTTCTTGTATTAAAAATGTTTGCTTTATTTGAAGGGAAGTTTGGGTTTCCTGATTGATTTTATTTGTTTCTCATCTCCCTCTCCCTCTTTTCTCATCCCTGCCTTTCTTGGATTTTTTTTCCCCTACCACCACTGCTGCCACCCCTCCATGTTGTCTGGACATGCCAATAACTTCAAACTGGAGTTGCAGTCCTCTGCAAGATTATGAAGATATTCAGGTCAGGACACCATGGCAGAGGGCTGTTTGACTCAGCTTTGGGATAGGAGCTTCGGTTTCTGTCCTCTCTCATTTGCGCCAGCAGATTGCTGTCAACCACAGTCCTTTCTCCTTTAATAGCCAAGAAATGTTACCCCTTATTCTGGCTATAAGACTGAAGTCTGGCTCAGGCCATCATTCTTGCATAAGGCATACTTTGTCCCATGATCCAAAAGGGCAGTGTTACCCCTTATTCTGGCTATAAGACTGAAGTCTGGCTCAGGCCATCCTTCTTGCATAAGGCATACTTTGTCCCATGATTGAAAAGGGCAGAATTCCTAAGCCGGTGTGTGCTACTCAGCCTAGTGTTTAAGTAATGACTTCAAAACCACTGCTCTATGTTCTTTCTGGGGGTTTTGTTTGTTTGTGTGTTTCTTGCTTTAAGTTTCTTTTCTGGTCTAGAAAAACGTTTGGATTATTTTTTAACCTAAGCATTTATGAAAATATAGGTTTAGGGCCAACAGGATATGCCAGAGTTTGAATTCACTATTCATTTTGTACCAGAATTATTTTTATATTGTTCATTTTATGGTGTTAAATGAAAAAAAAAAAAAGAAAGACAAATTTGGCTGCCTACATTGCCATTGTTGGGAGCAATCCCTTTTCCAAGAAGTGAGAATGACTGTAGAGTTAAAAATAAAAGTGGGATATTTCTGAAAAATAAAAACAAAAAAAACTGAATTACCCTGTGAAAGTGGCAGTTTAAGTTACAATTTTAAAAAGCTAGTTTTAGTCCAATGAGATAATCTATCAAAAATAGACAAGTCTCTATAATAAATAATCTGTGATCATTTGTTGCTTTGCAAGATTCTCCTTTATAATAAAGAATTAAATGTCCACCAATTATGCTAAATTCTCCTTTAGAAATTCCCTAATTGCCTTTATAAACCAATAAAACTTACTGACCGCTTCTAACCACTCTTACTTCAGTTTCAGATCTACCTGCTAGAGCAGATTCTCTGTTAATAAACCCATTATATTGATTATTTATTATAATTGGTGACAGAGTTTCCTTTGAACAATTTGTATGGTATACTCTAAATTGTCAGTCATGATCATGTCATATGGACAGTTTTTGACACATGTAAGAAAGTTTTGGATTTAGTTATAGTTTATATAGGTGGCCTATAATTAAAATATTGGCAGGACCAAAATCTAAACTCTAAGTTATGAATTGGTTTCACAGTTTAGAATATTAGTTTTTCATAATTCACAGCTGACATCTTTGAAAAACCCTTAAACAAATATTTAAACTACACTTATTATCTTATTGACTTTCATATTTAAAAAGATATCCTCTGGTGCACAGGTGGTTCCATGGTAGAATGCTCTCCGTCCATGCGGGAGAATCTGGGTTCGATTCCCAGAACATTCACCTAAAAAAAAAAAGAAAAAAAAAAAGGAAATCCCCATTATTTACCCATTTTCCTGTCATCAGCCATACATGATTTTAAAGATTGATTGTAGGGCCCTAGAAAAAATTAGTGAGAATAGGAGGAAATGCCTTAATCTAAAGAATAAAAAGAATCCAGCAACTTCTCGCATTTCCAATGTTTGAAATCTGGTAACACTCTTCTTTCTCTGTCACATAATTTTTTTCTTCTTTATGATTAAAGGAGTTACTATCATAATGCTTAGATTAAATATCATAGTTAGAAAATCCAATATCATGAGGCTTATAGTGACTTGATATCTGTTCCAAGATCCTCAAATAAGAAGTGATGTTGCATGTGAACTTGGTTCATTGATTAAAAAGGATATGAAAGATGGGAATTTAGGTACAAGGTCGTAAAGACAAATATGGATTTTTGAACGTTTTTATTATAGCAGCACATGATATCACCCATTGATGAGTATCATTGCATTGCACGGAAATGAATACATTCACCTTTTGAAGTTTTGCTTTGCTTACCAAGGAAATTACCCTTCAATTTATAATATCAGCTTATCTCTTGTTCCACATTAAAATTGGACAGCATTTCACACACTCCATTATATTTTTGAATATGAAAAATTCTTTGAATTTAAAATGAAAGATACTAATGGTACATCTGCAATCTTGTTTTCCTTTGGCTCAGTAATTCAACATTTCCTTTAATAAACAAGGATAAATTCCTAATCCACAAAAATCAGAGGATGTTAATTATTAATTTGGTTTAAAACCTGACAAGCATAAAAACATATAGTCATTACATAAATGGGTATTATATTACATAAATAGTATGTACTATGCTGGTTTGCTATTAGAAGATCTGCCTTCAGTTTACTTGTATGTGTGTACCTACAGGTTGCAAAGCACTAGACTGAAGGGAAAGACTTTTAAGTCCTCATTTTTATTCTGAGCTAACTAAAAGTACAAATCACAGTGTCTCATTTTCTCATCTAAGAAATGAGTACCTGTGTTAAATATCTGTGTCTCTTCCACTCAATATGTTCTATGTGTTACACAAGGCAAATTAGAATTTCAGGAAAAAAATCTATTTAATTAAGGGAAATATTGGTGAATCTGAAATTTCTTGAAGGAAGCCCAATGTACAGAGGTATGAAATGATGAAATAAGGCTGAAACTAGGAATTTCAAATATTTCTTTCAATTAACAGGAAGACAGCAAATAATACAAAAGTTTTAGAATTCAGAATAAAATAACACAGAATGCATTTCTGACCAAAAGTCACATTGCTAAAAGATTGTTGCTAAAATTCCAATGCAACCTACTGCATTCCAAAGGAAAAATGAAAAATATTAGAGTAATTACCAAGATCTGTCTGCTCCAGTGAGAATCACAACCTAATTTAAATGAGCCCAATGAACTCTCCTACAGCAGAAGGATTCCTATTACATTAAAATGGATTCAGACCATGGCATGTGTATGGTTGTGGTCCAAATCACAGCTCACTGAGAGTGGCAGCCCCTCCATCAGTGTCTGTCAGAAAGCAGACATTCCTTTGTATTATCAAGGAGCTCCAGGCTCCTGTACCGGTCAGACACAGTGAAATGCTGACAGTTGCTCTGCAGAGAGACCAGTGAGAGACTCTCATTCTGTATTTAAAGGACCCATGAGCAGCAGGAAGATATTGCTCATGCATCATCTAAGTGGCATGTGTGAAGAGATACCTGATTTAGGAGTTCTGACAGCCGATAGGAAACTTAATCCAAGCAGAAACAGAATGTAAAATAACAGAAGCTCTCATCTTTGAGCTTAAGAAAGACATGAGTCCACTAAGAAACAGAAGTCCTCCCAGAAACCATGCATTTGCTAGATGAATTTAGCTTCATTTAAATTCCAGAAAAACATGCATGCTTATAGCATTTAAATAATTTGCCTTTGGTCATATACTCAATAAATAGCTATTGGGGGTAAAAATCTATTAATCTGATATGAAGCAGAGATTAAAACACTGCAATCCAAAGTGTAGGTTCTGGAATCCATTAATTATTAGTAATGAGAAATTTGACAAGGTTCCCAAAGTTTTGTTTGTTTGTTTGTTTTCCTTTAGGTTCCTGTTGTAGTACTTCACTCACAAGATTGTTATAAAATTCAAATAAGATTATCTCTATTTACTGCTTACACAAGTATGTGATGTTTGCTGATGCCAAAATAAATGCTGTTCCCATGGATACTCAAAATCCATGCTCATTCTAAAATGGCATTCAGCTTCTGTTATGTATATGATATTTACAATAGCCACAGAAATGTATTTTTCAATGTTTCCAAACCATTTACATAGTACCTTCACATCCTCATTCATACAATTTATGGTGGTATTATTTATGCCATTTGTGTATGTGTTCAAACCCAATTCATTTTACTACTATTGCTTAAAAGATACTATTTGATGAATTATTGGTAAAACATCATTAGACATAGAAAACTTAATCTGTAACTTTGCTGTCTCCAGAATTGTGACTAGAGATCAATGGAGATATAAATAAAAGTAGAAAAGCAAGAAAGGTAAGTGCATTAAGAGAATTACAGAAACACAGATAAAATACTTCAAAGATGTTATTTTGTAATAATCACCTGAAAGCATCGCAGGTAACTTAACTTCACATATTCGAAACTACAGACTTCCACATCCCTATTGCAAATTGCCTCTTCACTTTGTTGTGTATCCTGTTTGATGGCATGAATAAAAAGCTATTAATCCGCTCCGACTGAGCCTAATCTTTCTGATTTATATACTATAAAGAAAAATATGTCCTAATATGTACTTAGTTATTAGTGAGATGTTTGTTGAATGAATGTTTCATACATTTATTCAACATAGAAACATTTATTCAACAAACATCTCACTAATAACTACCATGGATATTCACATTTTTTCAACTTTATCAGTAATTGTGAACAAGCAGAAACAGTATTTCCCACTAAGAATTTATAAGTCTTTGCAGATGAATGCTAAAATTGTATATAAAAAAACACAAACAAAACAAAAAAGAATAGTGGAATGGGCCAGAAGGGCAGGAGAGGTTTTGGAGTGCTGTTTCTTTGACCTGAACATACTTTCCCCCAGGATATTACTTTGTCCTCTCTCAATTCTTTAAGGCTTTGTTGCAATCATATAAAATATCAACCCTCCTCCAAAGGGAAGAATGTTTGACTTACTTTACCTTTCTAATATTTTTATAATATTGCATTACAGCTGACCTACAGCATGCTTATTTAAACATTTGTTTATTTACAGTATTATCCACTAGAGTGAAAGATCTGGAAAGGCAAGGATTATTTCATGTATTTTTTAATCCCCCTCCCCAGCCTATAGGAGCCTGAGATACTAGACAACTCAATAAATAGTGTTGAGTAAATAAATGAGAGACATTCAAGTGTGGAGACTTCAAAAAATAAGAAATTAAAGGATAATGGGTGGGAGGAGGCACAAATTGATCAGCAAAGGGAAGGTATTATATATTGGCAATAAAATAATAAAGGACTTGACAATTTGGGGGAAATAAAGAAGACTAGTAATCCTGGAATATAGTGAAGAGAAAGACTGTGGCTCCAGAAAGATTGAAAATTGATTAAAGTATAAATTTACTCAAAAAATTTCTATAAAAATATATGGAATTTAAGTGTATCATAAAGCCATTAGAGTCACTGTTTTAAGAGTGTTGCAATATCACATTCATTTACTTTTTATTTACTCCACCTCCTTTTAAAGTTTTTTCTTTTTTTTGGATGGGGATCATTTTTATACATTTAAAAAAAACAACCTTATTGAAGTTTAATTAACATACTACAAAATTCAGCCATTCTGATTATTCAAGTTGATTCTGATAACTCTATAAAAGTGCATAGATACGAACTCAATCAAGATTTTGAAGATTTCCTTAGTTCCATAAAGAACCCTGGCAATCCATTCCAGTTAAGTTGCACACATTATGGACTTTGTTGAACCATAGATTTGTTTATCCTGAAATACAGATTTTTACAAATGGAATAATATCTTATGTATTCACTTGCATAGTTCTTCCTTTGTTCAGGATAGAATTCTTGGAGAGTTATATATATATTGTCGAAATCGTTAGTAGTTTCTTTCCTGTTGCTGAGTTGTACGTCATTGTACTAATGTATCACATCAAAAAATTTTAACCATTCATTTTCTATGCATATTTGTATGTTTAAATTCAAGGACATTAAGAATAAAGCTCCTATGAACATTCAACAAAAAAGTCTTTATGTTGATACATATTTCATTATTCTTGAGTAAATATCTAAGATTGGAATAGCTGAACCATGCAATGAGTGTAGAGTGTATTTTTTAACTCATAATAGATTATCATAAGGTTTTCCAGAGTAATCTCATGATTTTAAACCCCTATCACCACTGTATCAGAGTTCAAGTTTTTCTACATGCTCAATAGTACTTGGTAATTTTAGAAATTCTAGTGGTCATGTCACTGTTCAGCATTGTGGTTTTAATTTGCATTTCTTGATGAGTAATGATATTGCCATCTTTCGTGCGTTTATTCGCTTTTCATAGGTCATGTTTCATGGAGTGTCTATAAAAAGATTTGCCCTTTGTAAGGGAATATTCATCTTTTCATTACTAAATATAACAATTCTTTATATTTTAGAAACATGTCCTCCTTCACATATTGTAAATGTTTTCAACTTTTCTTAGGAAGTGTCTTATTATTTTCTTAATATTTTTGCAGTGCACAATTTTTGTTTTATTAAGTCATTTTTAACTACTTGTAGCTTTTTATTTCCTAAGAAATCTTTGTCTATGTCAAGGCATGGATTTTTCATAACATTCCATCTATTTTTCAATATTTTAGATTTTACTTTTTCTAATTTAATTATTTGGTGGTCAGGAAATATGCTCTATGATTTCAAACAATGTAATTATTGAAATTTGTTTTATGACCCTACGGTTTGCCGATGTTGGTAAACATTTCATGTTCATGTGAGTAAAATGTGTATTCTGGAATTTTTGTTTGTAAAACATCAGTTAGGTAAATGCCTCAACAGTGTTCAAGAATTCTATATCCTTGGTGGTATTTTCTCCGCATACAGGTAACTTTTGTTTGTACTATCACTTACTGAGATAAGAGTACCAAAATATTCAAGCATGATTGTAGATGTATCCATTTATTTGACAGGTTCTGATTCATATATGTATTATTTTTATTAGAGAAAGTCTGTGTTTGCAAAAGAGTCATGGATAAAATATAAGAATCCCACGTATCAACCAATAATAAGCATCCTGTATTAGTGTGGTATATTTGTTACAATTGATGAAAACACAGTTTTTAATTGTAGAATTTACTTCACTTATGGTTAAATTTAAGGTTCAATGGGTAGTGAAGTTCATTGGAATTTTTTCATTCCATTACCATAAATGCACAGTAAAATTTCCCATTTTAATCACATTCAGATATATCTTTCAGTGTTAATTATGTTCTCAAAATTGTGCTACTATAACCACCATTCATTACCAAAACATTTCCATCGTTCCAAGCAGGAACTCTGTACATTTAAGCCTTAACTCCCTACTCCCTATCTCCATCCCATCATCTGGTAATCTCTCTTTTAGAATCTGGTACTGTGGTTTGCGTATTCTAATTATTTCATAACAGTGAGTTCATACAATATGAGTCAATATGCGTCTGGCTTATGTCACTTAACGTGATATTCATCCATGTTGCTGCATGTATAAGAACTTCATTCCTTTTATGATTAAATGCTATTCTAATATATGTTTATAGCACATTTTGATTATCCATTCATTGGCTGGTGGATGTTTGGGTTGCTGCAGTTTTTTTGGTAATTGTGAATAATAACTCTATGAATATAGGTGTGCAAATATCTGTTCAAGTCCCTGCTTTCACTACTTTTGAGTATATTATTGTACATTGCCACAAGCAATAGAATAGAATGAGTGTTCCTATTTCTCTGCCTCCCTCCCAACATTTGCAATTTTCTGTTTTTGTTTTTTTTTTTAATAGTAGTCATTCTACTAGGTGTGAAATGTTATCTTGTGGTTTTGATTTGCATTCTCTGATGGCTAGTAATGTTGAACATCTACCTGTGTCTTTGTATTTAAGATGAGTCTCTTGCAGACAGTGAATAGTTCGATAATGCCTTTTTTTATCCGGTCTGCTTTTTGCCTGAAGAGTTTAATCTATTTACATTTAAAGTCACTACTGATAATGCAGGACTATCTTCTGTCATTTTGTTATTTAGCTTTTGTGAGCTTTATACCTATTTTGTACCTTCAATTCTTCCACTAATGCTTGCACTAACTTTTAAGCAGCTGTTGATAATGCAGAGATCCTATTGAGCTCATGTCTTCAATCACAAAGGTCTACGCAAGATGAATGCCAAAGGCAAGGTCCACCCTGCCTTTTCTGGGCCTATACCTCATCTTTGGTATTCTTGTTAGGGGTTTTAGCATGCCCCTGTTTATAGGAATTTGCATGTCCCCTCTATGTCCCAGGAGACAAGTCTCCCTATCTGGGGTGTTTAAAGAATTAAGCCTCTGACTTGGGTATCTGCCACAACAGTTTCTTACAGGCCTTTCTTTCTCCTAAGCTGCTTTCACCTGAGGGCAAATCCTGGAAATGGGGTATATGAGAGAGGAGTTTTCTAAGGTAGTCTTCCCTGTCTTCAGCAAGTCCAGAGAACCATGAAAGGGGCACAGGCCAGCTCCAAATTGCTATGGGGAGCTCAGGAAGGGAGCCAGGAGCTTCATCCACAGATTCCCAAAGGTATATTTTCCTGACCAGTCTAACAATGTAGTCCTGAAAAGGTATATGCCTTCAAGTCTCCTGAGCCACCTTGGCATGGGGTGTGTTGGAACAATGGCTTTCCAGAGGGCCAGGCCCTCAGAGATCCAAAGTCACTCATCAAAAGTAGGGATCAGTGATTGACTGTTCCCACCCTTGATCTGTGGAAGAAGATTTTTACATCCTTTTCTGTCACCAGTAAGGTTAGAACCCATGGTGGACTGCTGCAGGAGTGACAGGAGTCAACTGGTTGAAAAAAAAATTAAGAAACAGACATCTCATGGAATAAATCCCAGAGTTAATTTTTTTAAATATTAAAATGTACAGTGTGTAACAAAGGAGTACAAGACAAAGAAATAGGAATGGACAGCCCATTTGAAGGAAGAGGAATGGACAGCCCATTTGAAGGAAGAGGATAAGAATCTAAAAAATACCAAAGAAGAATAGAATGTAAACATGGGGATGGTAACTTCCTCTTGGAGAGAGCAACTTACTAGGCTTTACTGTAGTCTACCAGCCTCTTTCTCTTCTTTGGATGCTGTCCAGGGCTATATTGGACTCCAGAACTTTGAAATAGTTATTTCAGAAAGTACTGACCCATTTAATAGTTGTTCCAGTGGAGTGACTGAGTCTGAAGCTTCCCACTCCATTGTGTTCCCACAATCTTTTCTCCGTTTATTTTTATGTGGTGTTGAAACAAACATATATATTTTGAATTGCTATGTCTGTTTGGCCAACTGAACCCTTAGTCATCTAAACATCCCCATTTTCTTTAGAAGTCTTTCTTTTATTGAACAGAGCTCTAAGATTACTATATCCAATTCAGTTTTCTTATTAGTAGTATTTGAATATAAATACCTATAGATAGATGATAGTTGGGCTCTGCAACTTTATCCTTTCTGATATTTCCATCTTCTAGTTGGAGTTTTTGAATCACATATATTTAGTATAATTTTTGGTATAGATAGTTTCAATTTCTTTTTATGCCAATTTTTCTTTCTTTGAGCGTGTGGGAGACTTTCCATCCTTTTTATTTTAATTAATTGAACTCCTTGTAGTAGTAGATGTTGTCTCTTTTTTTGGCTTTTTGACTGTATATTATTTTTAAATCTACATCTTAAATTTTATTTTACAATATTCATCTTTAGCATCATAGAATCTATTTTCACATAAAAGGCATTTTCCTTTCTCCCTTCCCATCATTTATTTATTTTTTCATTCCTTTATTCTGTATATGTTACAAACCTCACACTACAGAATTAACATTCATATATAGTTTTTAATACCAGAATTTTAAAATTTTTTAATTTTTTGTTTTCTATAACCTGTATTTTCCATTGATATTTCTTATTTTTGAATCATTATAATCATATTTTTCTTTATTCCTTTAAGCATAGTTTCTCTTAATTCTTTGAAACTACATATACTATCTAATTTGAAGTCAATGATAAATCCAAGATGTGGATCCCCTCAGAAACAGTATCTTATCAATATTTGTTTTTTACAGTATATGTCACAATTTCCTTTTTTAATGTCCAATTTTTTGTTGGAAACTGGACATTTTAGGGGCTGTTTCAGAGTAATTTCAGATTTTGTCACACAATCCACTTTGAGATGGCTGTGATCGCTTTAAAAACTTTTAAAATTGTTTACATTTTAGTTTAAATAATTAGATATATTCATTTATTTTATTAACTTGCCTGATTTTAATCTCCCTTGCAGTACATGGCCATTGATATCATTTGTCTCCCTTGCAGTATATAATAACTGATGTCATTCTTGGGTTTTCCCCCTTTCTTTCTTTTTCTTATTTTTATTTTTTATACTGGCTTCTTTGATGTCACTGCCTTATCTGCATAGTATTGTGGTTAACCAAGGATTGGTCAGATGTTTTGAAGTTAAATAGTTTCCCACCTCTGTTAATAAATTTGTGGGGGGTAGATATTATTCAAAGCTCAGGCAACTTTCAAGCCTTGTTCAGCTTTTACTTTCCCCTGGGCATCTTGGATTACCCTTGTACTCATTCATATGCTTGTCAGTCAGTTAGGGGTGCATTAAGAGTTAAATAGCATTCACTGTCTCTCTAGTTTCAAAACCCCACCAGTTTTCTGTCTGGATTGTCACTGGTCCAATCTGGATGATAATTCCAGTGTGGCAGTTCATGGGCTTTTCCCATTCTTTCCTTGGAATTTGCATTATTTGCTGACAAGGCAGCTGTTCTAGTTTGCTAGGTGCGGGAATGCAATATACCAGAAATGGAATGGCTTTTAAAAAGAAGAATTTACTTAGTTACAAGTTTACAGTTCTAAGGCTGTAAAAGTTTCCCAATTAAAGCAAGTCTATAAAAATGTCCAATCTCAGGCATCCAGGGAAAGATACCTTGATCTCAGAAGGCTGATGAAATTTGGGTGTTTCTCTCATCTGGAAAGGCACATGGCAAACAGGGCATCATCTGCTAGCTTTCTCTCCAGGCCTTCTGCTCCATGAAGCTCCCCGGGAGGCATTTTCTGTCTTCAGCTCCAAGGGTCACTGGCTGGAAAACTCTCTGCTTCTCCTGGCTATGTTATTCTTTGCTCTCTTAGAATCTCTAACTTTCTCCAAAATGCCTCCTCTTTTAGAGGATTCCAGTAAACTAATTGAGACTTTTCACCCTCTGCTCCAAATCAAATCTGTGATCTAGCATTGGAGCTGTGGTTTTACATTTCTAGCCCTGTCATAGTAATACTGCCAATCCAGCTTAGTGGGACAGGGTGGTTTGGAGTAGGGGAGAGAATAGACAGAAATAGTGCAGGGCAAGAAGGCTACAGATTCACACTGGTCTTCACTGTATTTTTGGAGTTTTTATGGATAAACATTTATTATTTTGTCATTCGTTTTTGTTCACTTTCCAGAAGTGGAAATGTTTCTTTGAAATTTTGATCAGTTATTAGCTTGTCTTCTTATATGGGGGTAGAGGTGGGTTAGGGAGTTTGCCAAACTCTGCACTATAGCTGGCAGTCAAAAATCTATTGATATGTTTGATGATATTTTAAATTATATCTTTATTTTTTTTTAATTTTCATATCACATGTTATTTAGGATTGTAATTGATAATTATCTTGTATCAAAAGAAGTTGTTGAAGTCACTTTTTAGTTTATTATTTCTTCTGTAGGTTTTTCTTGATCTTGTACATACACAATCATTTAACCATAAATAATAACAAGTTTATTTCATTCTTCTCAACCTCAGGCATTTTACCTCTTTTCTTACATTTTAGAGTCTTTAAAATCTAAAGTAAAGTTTTAAATTTATTTGGGGATAGCAATTTCTACTCTCAAGGGGAATCTCATTTTATTAGATTAAGAAAGTTCCATCTTCCTCCTAGTTGGCATTTACATTTTTTTTGGTCAGAAATTTATTTTGAATTTTATAAAATGCTTTTCCTGTCTCTATTGAGATGGCCATATGTGTATTTTATTCTATTAACTTGTATATATACTTTGGCTGATATATTGAAAATAATATTGTGTTCTACAAACAAATCAAACTTTTCTATGAAGTATTGTTTTTAATTGGTTACTATTATTTAAATTGCAGATTCTCCCATTGTAGAAAAATTTTTCTATAATCTTCCCTTCTTATTAGGGAAGATTAGTGTTATTAGTGTTTTGGTTATCTATTTTATACTGTCCCCATAAAATAGTTAAGGAATACTAATATATGAAATAATTATTAAAGAATAGTATAATTTTTTCCTTAAATTAATGGATAAATTCAGCCAACAAAGCCAACTGGGCCAGCACATTTCTTTGTGGCTAAGTTTTGAAGTGAAAGTTTATTTTATTCATTGGATACAGAATTATACAGAAATTTTATTTACTCATGTGTCGGTTTGTCTAAGTTGTATTTTTTCATAAACTTTTATGTTTTTCATGTAAGTTTATTTGATGAAGCTATTCATAATATCTCTGTTATCTGTTTAACATTTGACACATAGCAGTGACTTTAAAAGTATTGACTTTTCTCAGAATGTTATTGATGTATATTAATCTGATGGTTTTTAATACATTATTTATTCCAGATGAAATGACAGGTTCTTAAGAAATGGATAAAAACTAAAATATATATTAAAATGTGATCGGTATACTATGAGACATATTTATATACGTTAACTAATACATCAGTTAATGATTTTTTCCTATAAAATTGAGAACATTAATTTGTAACCTGATTGATGCATTACTGCTACTGGAAATTTAAACCAAGATTTATATGGAAAAAGGAATTATTTCTAAAACATGCACTGGTTTGAAACTGTATATACTTCAGAAAAGGCTTTTAATCCAATCATGTGGGCGGGTGCAGGCATGTTGAATCGGCCTTTTGACTAGGTTGTTTTCATAGAGATATGACCCACCCGATAGTGGGTGAGACCTTTTGATTAGGTTATTTCCATGGAGATGGGACCCACCCAATTAAAGGTGGGTCTTAACCTTTTCACTGTGCCCTCTATAAGGAGGGTAAAAAACAGAGAGCTGAGAGCCAACAAAGAAACAGATGTTCGGAGATGCAGAAGTAAATCTCCCAGGAGAGGCCAGAAGCAAAGAGAGCTGTTTGAATCCGGGAGCCGGGACATAAAGACAGCAGACATCATGTGCCTTCCCAAGTGACAGAGAAATGATGGACATGATTCATTTTTCTTGATTGAAGTTGTCCTCTTGTTAATGCCTTAATTTGAATATTTTCATGGCCTTAGAACTATAAATTTGCAACCTAATCCCCTTTTTAAAAGCCAATCCAATGCTGGCATATTGCATTCCAGAATCATTAGCAAACGAGACGCATATATTCTGATTTATATTTAACAGAGTTAGATTTTAGTGATAAGGAAATACCATTTTTATTAGAATGTCTTATTTGATTTGGTTTCAACATTCTACTTTCTATTGTCACTCTAGGAGGACATTTTTATTAATAAACTCTAGTTTTCTACTGCTTTGAATCAAGTTTTCTATCATCTATAAAATTATTGAAAGTATGAGTATCTTTTATGATTGCACTGCAGATGAGTCATTATAACTATCCCAATAATAGCATTGTTATAGGAATTTGTAAATCAATTTGTGATTATATTTTTCATAAACACTAAATATTACCCATCTCACATGAGTCTTCTGAACTTAGATCTTATTAACATTCAGATTGTTTTATACTAGGAAACTGAGTCTCAGACGAATCTATCAGAAGGGAGGGACTATTAATCAAGGTGTGCTTTTAAAACCTTCAATAACATCCCAACTCATTAACCCATGTAATGGGCACTTCATAATTAATAGAGGCCAAAAAGGTGGTTCAAGATGGTGATATACCTCTGGAATAGGTTTGCTCACTTCTTACATGGTTTCCCACGTACTCCAGTTTTGAAATGCAAGCAATTAAAAGTTTTTCCTCACCTCAGCAAAATGACAAACTACTATTAAAATTCAGGAACTTTCAGGGTTACTCACAGATAGCTGTAATTATGAGATCTTTGAATGACAATCCCATTTTCCAAATCCTATGTTGTTCTTCACTATAATAAGCAAAGAAAATACAATAGTCTTAATCAATTATGTCGCATCTCAACATAAGCAGACTATTCAATATCAGAATCAATATTTTCATTATATTTCATGCAAAAATAACAATCTTACCTCAAAATATAGTATTCATTGCTTTATTCCAATATAATTTTCCCTAAGATTTCCTTATGTCAGTGCGTTCCAAATATATTTTTAAAATCTGTAATTCTGTGTATTCTTTTATAATTTTTTCTGAAGGTTTCTTTGGAAAAAAGCATCAAATATTCCTTACCTTGAATATAAATATTTTATCTCTGTATGGTAATCATAAACCAATTTATATCAATAAGATAAAAAAAAGAATGTCTCTTTGAGAGCTTCACCTCAGTTTACTATGAGGTACCTGTTGTCTATGAAATGGCTAACTTTTCGTATAATGAACATGATACACCTAGCTGTGTACTAAGCATAAGCGCTCACATGAATTGAAGGGATATTTCCAACCCTACATCTCAATCAAGAATCCCCATCTTTTCCTGAAACATTCCCAATTCTCATGGTCTTGATATCAGTTTTTTTCCATATTTTAATACTGATAATACAGTTAGCACTTGACACTTAACTAGAGACAAGTTTAAGTCTGTTATTGCTTTTTGTTGTTGTGTTACACTCATCAAAATTGCATTTTCAAAGAAATTATATATACCTCGTTTTAGCTTATAAAAACCTGACTTGCACATGCCCCACCTGTAAATCATTGCTGCTGACACTTTCTTTCTAGGTATTCTTGTTACCATAGCCCCTTTCATCACAGTCATGGTGCTATATAAAAACAAATTAAACAGATGTGCAACAAAAAAAAACAAGTACCAAAAAAAAAGCAAACATGCTTTTAAAAAATCAATTGCAAGAAGCAGGAAAAAATCAATATAAAAGAGAAGCAGTGTTAACAATATTTCTCAATGGGTCATCATTAACCCCATTAGATCAAAAGTCCCTAATGTCATTGTTAAAATGCAGATTTCCAGGCCCTGCCTTGTATCTACTAAATTCTCAGGTTATAGCACCAGTTAAAACCCAGGTATGTTAATATACAGAAATTTAATAGACCAATTTGGTCAACCTGGTCTGGAGCCCATGAATCTGCATTTTCAAACTTTAAATTATTTAATGAATATATATTCATTCAGCAAAGAGTTTTCCTAACACTTTCCACCTGAATAAGGATTTCTGAGAGAATCTAAATCCAAGTTTTGTAAATGAAATTTTAATTTTAGAAAATGGCCCACACTGAGTTAATAATGGCCTGTGTAGAAAGTTACATGCAATATTAGTCTAAGGTTAATTTGTCACTAGACAGATGGATATTCAGTTGTGGAAGGTTTGCGTTAGGAGAGAGTGCACACATAAACAGTTACAATCGCTGCCTAACTTTGGCTTGATGAGGCAGTTAAATCTTTTAGAATATTTTGGTAAAATATGGCCTCCTTTCCCAGGATGCTGGGATGTTATATTCTGTACAAAAATGAAAATTAACTGTATTCCATTAATAAAAAAGAAAATGCTACTGGTAAAGAGGAGTCTTTGATCAGAGTAAGGGTTTGAGAATGTCGGCTGTACATAAGGCAGGAAGCTAGAGAAGTTTGGTTGCACAAAGCAGGGAGCTGAAGTATCCTGCACCATCAGCCTTAAATAGGAATACATCTTTGCCTGGAAAATCTGAAAGAAGCTATGGGTGTGATTAGATCTTGTTTTAGTATCTATTACTACAAAACAAATTACCTCAAAACTTACTAGCTTAAAACAATTATAAACACCTCACAGTTTGGTCAGAGCAAGAACTCTCTAGTGGTAATTCTGGCCCTGGATTTCTTATGAAATAAGAATCAGATGTTGGCCAAAATGTAGTCATCTGAAGGCTTAACTGGGGTGGAATAATCTACTTCCAATGCAGTGGACTCACATGCTTCATGAGTTGGCCTGGTTGCTACCTGACTTCAGCAAAAATCGGTAATTTTACTTCTGTTCTGGTTCTACCACTCTCAGTCCTGTTTTATTTTCCAATACCTATTTTCTTGGATAATTCATGATTCAAAGTCTAACTGCCTGATGGTGAAAAAAGATAAAAAAAAGTTGAGTGAAAGAAAGTGGGAGAAAGGTCTTGTGATCATTATTTTAAATTTATTCTAAACACCAGGTAACAACCTATTGTAGGTGCTTAGCTTTAGCTATTTAATACGCTTAGGGTCATTTTCTTTCCGATATTTGCTTGACCAATTCCTTCACTTTCTTCAAATTTTAGTTCAAATCTCACTATCACAATAAACCTTGATCTGAACAATTTAATACTGGAAAATTTCCCATGCCTTCATCCCTTTCGTACTCCCAATTTTCCACAGATGGTTTTAGATGGTAGTATTTAGCACTTTCTAACACATTATGCAATTTACTTGCTTATTGCATTCGTTATTTGTTATATGTATCTCACCTTACATATCCTCACTTTTTGAATCTCCCCAGAACTTAGCATTTTAGAATGTAAGCTCCATGAAGGAAGGCTCCATGACAGATTTCTTATAAGATCTTTTCCACCAACATAGCCAAGTGTCAGAAATTATGCTTGGCACATAGTAGACAATAAATAATTATCAGATAAAGCAATACCAATCTTCCTAGGTAGTTTAAGGTTTGCATTTGTCAGGGATGTTGAATGAGGAAGATAGGGAGATAAAGAAGAGAGAAGAGAGAAGAAGGGAGGAGGGAGAAAAAAGGAAAGCAAAAGAGAGAGACAGAGACACAGAGACTGAGAACTGGGAGAGATATTATATCATATAATCTAAAATATTCTTTGAAAACTAAGATCATTTAAGTCTAAGAAATGTTCAAGTAGAATCTATTGAATATTGTCTCAGTTTTCTACTGCTTTCTGTTAAACTAGAAATAAAATAGAAAGGAAACCAACATCAAAACTTTTATTAATAGAATTTTATGAACACATTTCATCTCAATATGTATTTCATGGCATCCAGGCCCTAAATGCAGTTTCAAACATACTCTAACCTCCCATAAATTATACAGTAAATCATCACTTGGTAATGGGCACTTTATTTTTCATGCTGATTTCCTTAAGTGCTCTGCTCTGAGGTCTCTCAGTCATGGCCATATGTTCCGCTTTCCTATTACATATTCAAATATAGATACATGCAGATAACCCAAAGACTCTTTTGACCTTTTTTAATGAACACTGAGTTACTTAAAATTGTTCCTTCAGATCAAGAACACAGTGAAAATCATTCACAGAAAACCAACACATAGCAAAAACTTTTTTTCTTTAATCATTTCTGCTAAGACTCATTTGAAAAAGATTTTCCTGAAAAAGATGAAAATATAATAACTTTGGAATAAAAATTTCCTTGAAAAGAAGAAACACAGGTCAAGAAAATGTGTTTGAATTTCTAAGAACTTTGGCAAATTAAAGTTGCATTATTTTTCTGCTTCATTCGGTTTGGTTTTATTACTCTTTGTTTTATTTGGGAGTAAGTAGACTTACTATCTAAAGATATGGAGTAAAAGGTAAATTATAATGTACAAATACATATCATTAAGACTATGTTGCTATAGATTGCTACAATTTTATTTCTCTTCATCTTCCTCAGAAACATTACTGAAAATTAATTCAATTACATTGTCACAACCCCGTCCCTAGGCAATCCTGGGCTGCTGTCTGGACAAATGTTTTTCCACGCTGCTAATTCCATGTACTGTTCTCTGGCCTATTCCCAGCTGTTCAATTTTCCTTGCTTCAGAACTTGAATTTTCATATTTCAAAAGCTCGTAACATTTTTCACAAAAGGTTTTGAAGGAAAAAGGTTTTCTTCTTAAAATTTTATTGCCAAATTTTCAAATATTATACTTGACTTTAAAACCCTATTATTATAGAGTGTCATGACTCAGAGATGCTAGAAGATAAGATGGAGAAATTACTATATCTAATTCTATCTGGTTCTCCAGAAAATGTTATTTCTACATATATTTTCGTTTTAAAGTGTTACCAATATTAAGTGAAAAATGTAAATTCTTAGATGCACGATAGAAATAGTTCTTCTGATGCATGATTTACAAATGTTATGCTGGGTAAATGAAGGTATAAGAATTGTTCTTTTATTAGAGAAGTTGTAGGTTTACCCAAAAAATCATGTGTAAAATACATGGTTCAAATATGTGTACCCTATTATAGCCTTGTATTGAGTGTGATACTTTTGTTACTATGTCTCTATGAAAAAAAAAAAAACAAAGGGTGATTCTCATACAGACAGGGGAGAATGGAAGAAAAGCAAATTTGTTAGAAAAGTTCACTCTTATACTGCATATTTGTTCATTTGCACAAATGTTATAAGCTTGAGTAATACATATGATAGTTGGTAGTAACATATTTTAGCTTTATAGTAGAACATTAAAATGCAAACGCAATGTGTTTCCAATAAATTTTAATGCCTTTTATTGACACCAAAATTGAAATTTAATGGAATCATCAAATTTAAACACATGAATAGACATTTTTAATTTTTTGCAAGTAAAATAATTTTGATATTGGTGAATTTAATTAAAGAGTAAAATAATTTATTGGAACTTTCAAGGAACATGATCTTTTTACTGAAGCATATTTGAAGTAACTCTTAAAATTTCAATTTTGTGTTAGTTTGCAATCTGCCAGAATGCAATTTACCAGAACTGCAATAGTTTTTAAAAGGAGAATGAAATACATTACAAGAACACAGTTATAAGCCTATAAAAATGTCCAAAGTAAGGCATTCAGAAACAGACACTTAATTCAAGGTAGATACATGGGTCAAGAACACCTCTGTCAGCTGAGTCTTCACGTTGCTGGCATCTGCTGGTCCCTCGCTCCAGGGAGCCATGCTTTCAACTGCAGTTCCTGTGGTAGTTCCCTCATTGCTTCTCCAGGGCTTCTTCACATCTCTTGGCTTCCCTTGGTTCTCTTCTGGTTCTGGCTTGTTAATATCTCACGATGATGCCTGCTGGGCTCCAAGCATCTCCAAATATCCCTGTCTCAGTTCTCCAAGTGTTGGCATCTGTGTCAGTTATGCTCTGAAGTTTCTGTTGGCTCTGTCATTTCTCTCTCCAAAATGTTTCCACCTGGAATGGGTGGAATCACATCCCCACCTAATAATCAAAATTTAACACCCGCAATTGGACATGCCACAAATCCACGGATATAATGTGATTAAAAGTTACACACTACAATATTGAATCAAGATTAAGAGAAATGGCTGCTCCCAAAAGATTGGATTAGGCTTAAAACATGATTTTTCTGGGGGACATAATATCTTTTAAACTGGCACAGATTTCTTCCCCTGAATTTTATGGAACTATTTCTAAAATCTAAGATGCATTGAGATGTCTTCAGAATATTTGCATATACAAAGTATTTGTATATCCTGGATCCCTTCTTAGCTATATCTCTGATATCGCTTTGAATATTCTTCCGACAAATCATGAAGAACTCATGCCTGCAAAAATAATAAATGAGTTGAACTTGGCGATTCTTGACAGTCCCAGTTAAGTTTTGCCCCCACCCCCACCCTCTGTCTGCTTTTCCCCTATTCAGTTTCAGACTCTACTACACATTACTCTCCACCACATCTTCTCATCCCATCCATACCTTGAATGTATATACAGTTTTAAAACTCTATATTCGTGCGTCACCATGCTGAAAGTTTATCATTTAGTAAGGCTGGCATGGGCTAGTTAATTTTTAATACATCTTAACACCACTCAGGTAATTGTTCTCTTCAGTCATATTCAGGAATAATTATCCTAATCCCTGCAGTCTCTCTGGCTTTGGCCTTGAAAATAGGCTATCATGTCATTGTTATTTTTTTCTTTTTCTTTGTCTTTTTCTTCCCAATCAGGCAGAGAATGTACCACATAGCTCTGAATATACAAAGTGGAGTTTTATTTTGTGTAATTTTCACTATATCCCAGAAATGTTAGCATAGTTTTGAAGGAGAAGGGAAAAACAAACTTTCTTTTTTGTAGCTCTTTGTAAATTATTTTAGGCAGTAATCAGAGTCTCTTCTTAGCTTAAGGCTGGGAGATGTTATGTTACCCACCATATATGCGTTCTGATAATTTCTCTGTATACTTGTCCTACTGTTCCTATTGACAGCATCATTTTAGCTTCTATTTTCTAGTGGATTTTGTTACTGCTACATTATTAAATGTTGCCAGCGCTTGTGGTAGATTACCCTAGGACTTCTTCAGGGAGGCTATATGAGGTGAGGACATGTGGTATGTCTTGAGCTGAAGGCATAAGAAGGGTACACATTCCTTTCAAAGAGACACAGCACCCTGGTCTGGCTCTCCCCTTCAGCTCTGTGCCTACTTATTTGGAGGGCACAACTCCATCTGTATGAGATTATATAAGGTAGGGCTTCTGAGGAACTATTCTCGTATCTCAAAGTCTTTGCCTTTTTTGAGTATAATTCTGCTGCAAAGCAAACTGCTCAGAAGTCTGACCTTAAGGCAAAATAAAATACTAAAGATATTAATAGAGTTTAATTCCTCTTGCCACTGAATACAGTTTTGAGAGAAATTAAGATTTTGGACATCTTAAATTGATGTATCCTTAAATATCCAATTATTGGAAACATTGAATACAATAAAGTAGACGATTCTTGGAGTGCAGTGTAGAGAGGAGCAGAGTAATAGGATTATGGTTGGGAGGAGAAATGTAAGTAAGTGAGATTTTCTTTTTACCTTTTTTATATGGGAAATATGTACATTTGTTTAAGAAAAAAACTAACAGAAAAGGAGATTTTGAAGACACTTGAAAGTGTAAGATTGGTAAAAAGAATTTAACCTAAGATAGAAGGTCTCTTTTATGTAGTGGGAAGAAATGAAAGAATTATATGTATGAAAGTATGATAGTAGGTGTACTAATATTGTAAGCAAAGAGTTGTCTGGCCTGGATTTCCCTTCAAAAAAGTGTTATTTGACACAGCTGACATCTGTTTTAGCATTTGTGTCAACTACAGAGCTATGCCCTTCCAAGGCTGGTGTTTATTTTGGCCTAACACAGGAAATATGTTCCAGAGTCCCACTTGGGGTTGTCCAAGTTCTTTTTCCCTCTGCCCAAATCCTGTTTATTTCCCCTTCCTTCCAAAGGTTTTGTTCTCTAATAAATACCCAATATGATAGATTCTGTTACAGAGAACTCATTCAGTTGTAGGAAATTGAAGGTCTTATCTAATAGATTATATTTCTTTGAGGGGAGACATTTAGATTAGGAGACAAATCCTTCTTTGAATATGAGTTTTGAGATTTAAATGGACGTATGCATGGTAAGTTCAAGGTGAGTGCAAATGTTTTAGGTAGAAGCTAGGAAAAACAGCCTTGAGAAAGGTCTAAGGCATCAGAAGTATCATAGAGCTGTGCTGGAGGCCAAATTGAGACCATAAGCCAAGAAACTCCTAACTTTTTAAAAAATTATCTTCCCTAGGTTGTTATTATTATAATTTTTGAAAAGTTGTGGTCTTACAGAAAGATCAAGCATAAAAATAGGGTCCCCAAATACCACCCTAATAAAATCAACTTTCATTGGTGTGATACATTTGTCAAAAGTGATGAAAGCATATTTTATAATTCTCCTATTAACTGCAGTTCATGGTTTAATTTAAGATACACTGTTTCATTGTGTACTTCCATTGATTTTTCAAAAATATTTATTCTAATAACATATATACAACCTAAAATTTTCCCTTTTAAACACATTCAAATATATAAGCATATAAGCAGTGCAGTTAATTACATCCATGATGTTGTGCTACCATCATCATTATCCATTACCAAAATTTTTCCATCCTCCCAAATAAAAACTGCACAATTTAAGCACTAACTTCCTGTTTCCTACTCTCACCCTGTCTGCTGGTAACGTATCTTCTAAATTTTGACACTCAGTTTGCTTATTCTAATTATTTCATATCAGTAGAGATCACGTAATATTTGTCCCTTTGAGTCTGGCTTATTTTACTCAACATTATATTTTCAAGGTTCATCTATGTCGTTGCCTGTATCAGAACTCATTTCTTTTCACAGCTGAATAATAATACATTGTGAATACATACCATATTTTCTTTATTCATTCATTGCTTGATAGCTACTTAGGTTTCTTCCATCTTATGGCACTTGTGAACAATGCCTCCATGAACTTCAGTGTGCAAATGTCTTTTCTAGGTTTGTTTGAAATATGCACTTATGGCTTTCCTTCCCTCTGTCTGGTCATGTCTGCTCAGTTTTTTCAATTCATGCTTTGCTTATTCTTACTTATTTTGTTAAATTTAGGGTTCATCAGGTTCTACCTTTAATTTGCTGTATACCTTTTTTCGGAGTATGCTCATCCATGCTTATATTTCGTTACCTTTTATATGTTGATGAATACCCAAACTTACTTTCACCGTCTATATCTCTCTCTTAAATACATGACCGTGTATCTAATAGTTTATCATAGGCATCTGGAAATCTCACAGTTGCCTCAAATAGAACATGTGTAAAAAATTAACAATTTTTTGTGTAAAATCTTCTCTCCTCAAAAATATGTCTAGATTTTCAAAAAGGGGGACTATTTCCTCAGAAAGACAAATGTTTACATAGGAATTGTATTTATTTTTGAAATTCAGTTGAGGAAGTGTAACATTGATTGGGTGATGGATCCATAAGCTCATTAAATTTATTGGTTAATATTAACAAATTAAAAAATCTATCTTCAATGAATTTGATAGATTATGAATAAATGTTTAAACAACATTAACTTGCATAGAGATATACTTTTTAGCAAACAGTGATTTCATTCTATTCTCTGACATTTTTCTAGTATATATAATTAAGGGAAAAGTAAACATGCAAAAATCTTGCAAAGTCTTCTTTAAATTATCATCTCAAAAGGAAAATTCTTATTACAAATGTAATAAAACCCCAAAGCAGTTATTTTAGTATTCTAATATTTAAAGAAAATGCTTCAAAATGAGAGACCCTTCTACAATGAACTTTGAAATTGCATTAATGGAACTCTGATAATATTCCTTTCTGATAGCATTGCACATTCTCTCAGATACCTCTGAAGTTACTAGTAAATCCTACTAGCATTAAATATGAACTAAATTTTGTACAAAACAAAGATTTTGCTAAATTTAGAGCTGGCAAGGGGCCTATTAAGCTATCATTTTGTAGACTAGTAACAAACCCAAAATTAATGCTTACTAAGGGGGAATGCATAAGATAAATAAATAATAGGCAAAATAAGAGAAGCATGGAAAGAATCACTTTCAAATCATTTTATGATCTTGTGTCTCCAGAGACTTTTTAAATTCTCAATGGTTCTAACAAAAATTATTCCAACTGATACTGTAGAACTTCCTCAGTTTGAAATGCTGAATGGAATTATGATGCACGAAGGCACTTAACTATTAATATATTAAATCATAAAGTAAAGTACAGAGAATGAGAAAATTGTTAATCCTCATTTTTAGGAAGAAAAAAATGTATTTAAAGCAGCTGGCAAGAGAAAATTAAAGTCACTTCAGAGAAAAAAGTTGACTGTCATGAGTATTTGATGTGTGACTGAAATGGGGATGAGAGGCAGAAACTAAATGTGAGGGATTTTCTACTCGAACATCTGCTGGCATTCTTATAAATCAAAGTATTTAGGGATACGGAATGTCTCTGTAGTATTCAAATGAATTATTAATAAATAGGAAAAAAAACACCAAGAGAGTGACTGCTGGGCAATGTGCAATGATATTGACAAAAGGAAAAGAGTTGAAAAGGGCAGTTTCATTATAGCCACTAAAATTGGAAGCAGTTCTTAACATTCTAATCACTAAGAATGAAACAATTATTAGGCAATCGAAAGACATAGTTCCATTACTTTAGTTTCCTAAGTTGCTCAAGCAAATATCATGAAATTGTTGACAAACAGTGGAAGTTTATTTGCTCACCTTTTGAAGCTGGGATAAAGTCCAAATCAGGGCATCAGAGAGAAGTTTTCTCCACAATGGCTGTGACATTCTGGGGCTGGCTGCAGACAATCCTTGGTTCTTTTGTCGCATGGCCAGGCACATGACAGTGTCTCCTGGTGTGCTGGTTTGAAATGATGTATGTCCCCTAGAAAAGCCATGTTTTAATCCTAATCCCATTGTGTAAAGGCAGCCATTTCTTCTAATCCCTATTCAGTATTGTAGGTTTGAACTGTAATTAGATCATCTCCCCGGAGATGTGACATAATCAAGAGTGGTCATTAAACTGGATTAGGTAGAGGTGTGTCTCCACCCATTTGGATGGGCCTTGATTAGTTTCTGAAGCCCTGTAAAAGAGGAAACATTTTGGAGAATGAGAGATTCAGAGAGAGCAGAGCAGAACGATATATAGCCATGAAAAGCAGAGTCCACCAGTCAGCAACCTTTGGAGATAAAGTAGGAAAACGTCTCCCGGGGAACTTCATGAAACAGAAGGCCAGGCAAAGTTAGCAGATGACGCAGTGTTCACCATGTGCCCTTACAGATGAGATAGAAACTCTGACTGTGTTCGCCATGTGTCCTTCCACTTGAGAGAGAAACCATGAACTTCATCGATCTTCTTGAACAAAGGTATCTTTCCCTGGATGCCTTAGATTGGACATTTCTATAGACTTGTTTTAATTGGGACATTTTCTCGGCTTTGGAACTGTAAACTAGTAACTTACTAAATTCCCCTTTTTAAAAGCCATTCCATTTCTGGTATATTGCATTCTGGCAGCTAGCAAACTAGAACACCTTGTCTCCCTTCTCTCTTGGGTTCTGTTGATGTAGCTTCATGCTTCCTATATATTTTTCCCTTTTTCTTGCTGAATTTCATTATTTTGTAAAGACTCTTATAATAGAATTAAGACCCATGTGATTGCAGTGGGCTACACTTTAGCTGAAGTAACCTCATCAGAAGGTCCTACTTACAATGGGTTTACACCTACAGGACCGGATTAAGTTTAAGAACATGCTTTTCTGGCACACATTATACACAATTTGATATTAATTTATGTAGCAAATACAACTGCTTCAAAATGAATAATTTTAAATACAGTACTATCCATGTAATATTTATGAAATAAATGATGCTTTTGACCCCAAATTTTATAGAAATGAAGCTCCTTTTCTCAATAACAGTTGTCTGGTACAAGTATAACAATGGATATGGAAATTTACTTTAGGAAATTAGGAGTAATTAAAAATATATTATTAATTATATAAACTAATAAAAATGTTAAATATTTTTCATAATGCCCAGTTATTTTATAGGGCACAGTCACGCATCATAGTTTCTCAAAAGAAAACTACCCTGAAGTGTTGAATCACAATATTTCATTTTTAATGATAGTTAATCCTAGCACACATGATGCAATTAAAATCATAATGGGACCTATCATAAAAATTATTTTAATAATTATATCACTGTTTGTATTTGATCAATATGAAATAATTCCTCTATTTATAATTCTTCAAGTTTGCATGGATATAATTCATAAAAGTTTTTTTTTGTAATCATTGCTGCTGGTTACATATATCCTGTAACTTTATGTTAGAAACCAATATTTCTTGCTTTCTCACATCCAAGACATACAGAATGATTGCTCTTCTCTGGCCACTAGAAGTTAAACATTCATTGGTGTCTTATTTAGCCAATGAAAAACAAGCTAATGAAAAATGAAGCAATTCCTGGTGGAAATAAAGAATAATTAGAGGATATTTGCCATTCTCTTTCCCTGATCTACTTATTGTGGAAACACAGGATTTCATATTGCAGATCCATCTGGTTTGCAGAGATGTTGCATAGAGGATGGCTGCCTGGGAAAGACATCTTAATCACAGCTGACTTGGTGAATGAGAAGTAAACATTCATTACTAACATTTTAAAAATGGAGATTTGTGGGTAATTTCTAAGCACAGCATAATATAGATTTTCTTTATTAATAAAACCTACCTTCCCCTAATCAATAACTGTCCATTTGTCTCTCCTGTCCAATTCACTGCTTAAATTCACATTAAAATTTTTCCCATTTTCATGCAGGGAAGGTATAAATGACACTATTTTAAATTTTTTTTAAAAATATCCAGCTGAAATTCCTGATTTGCTGGACAACACTTAAGTGACAGGCTTATTGGTGAGTTATATGTTCACAATGATGATAAGATAAATCCCTGTTCACAAGGAGTATATGGCAGATAAAAAATACATATGAGTGGCACAAAATGATGTGATTATTGCTATAAAAGAAATATACATAAAATAAATCAAAGCAGACAGAAAGAAACAATATGTCTGGCTCAGTGAGTGAAGGAAGCTTTTGCAGAGAAAAAAGTTTGGAGTCTGAACACAACGTTTGGGCACACTGTAGGCTCTGCAAAGGCCTGAAATATGTGAGTTCAGGAGCAGGATGTGATTCAATATTGCTCAAGTACAATATCAGGGAGATTTGGGGATGTGTAAGAATGAACAACAGGACAGGGCCATATTTCAATGAATGATATAGTTCATGGGAAGGGCTGTATATATTTATCTATAAATTTTAGTTTTACTTGGCAGCTCAAGCAAATACCATGCAATGGATTAGCATAAACCAAGGAATTTGTCCACTCATAGTTTGGAGTTAGGAAAAATATTCAAATCAAGACATCATCAAGGAGATGCTTTCTTCTTGAAGACTGGCATCCTGGGAGTGACTGTCAATGATCCTTGGTCCTGGGCTTCTCTGTCACATGGCATTGCATATGGTGGCCTCCCATTCTCTTCTATGTTCCATTAAATTTCAGCTTCTTTCTTCCCAAGACTCTCTCTTTGTTTGAGATTCTTTCTGCTTATAAAGGATTCCAGGAATAGGAATAAGCCCCATCCTAACTGAGGTGCACCACACCTTAACTGAAGTAACTTTATCAAATTATCTTACTTACAATGGGTTAAAGCTCACAGAAATGGAGTAAGTCTAAGAACACGTTCTTTTGTGTGATACATACAGCTCCAAGCCACCACATATCAGATATGGAGAAACTCTAGAAGAAATTTTGAGTAAAAATTTAAATAATGAGTCTGCATTGTAGGAAACTGTGGTAGTTAGATTCAGTTGTCAACTTGGCCAGGTGAAGGTGCCTAGTTCTATCGCTGTGGACATGACCCAATGGCATGTGAACCTCATTTGTTGCTGATTACAATCTGCAGTCGGCTAGGAGGTGTGCCTGCTGCAAAGAATGATGTTTGATTTAATTGCTGGTGCTTAAATGAGAGATTCAACATACCACAGCACAAGCAGCTCAGCACACCTCATCTCAGCACTCACAGCTCAGCCCAGGCCTTTGGAGATGAAGAAAGAATCACCCTTGGGAAAGTTGTTGGAACCCAGAGGCCTGGAGAGAAAGTCAGCAGAGATTGCCCTGTGCCTTCCCACATGAGACAGAACCTCAGTGGAAAGTCAGCTACCTTTCCTCTGAAGAACTAATGAAATAAATCCCCTTTTATTAAAAGCTGATCCATCTCTGGTGTGTTGCATTCTGGTAGCTAGCAAACTAGAACAGAAACAAAAATACTAATTATGAAGCTCAGGATACATTAGAATGCAGTATAATAAAATCCATAAAACATTAGAAAACCTATAGAAAAGAGAAGTTATAGAAAGAAGAGCACTGGGGATGTAGAAAAACAATGAACAGAACAATACTACAAAGGGAAACAAAATAAAGCTCGTTGATTAGATTTGAAGAATGAGGATGTTGAAAGGATTTAGGAAACTCTAAGGATTAAAGTTCATGGAAAAACATATGGAATTATTGATTGAAGTGAAGAATCTAAAAAGACAAACTGGTTTGAGTAGTGGAAGGAGCTATTATGATGAGTTCAGTTTGTAAGACAAACTTGTTGGATTTGTAGTGTATTTGGGAGAAGATGTCTAGCAAGTGTTGAAATTAGAGTGTTAGATTTCTGATTCATCCCAATTTAATAAAGTGTGCCCCTACAATTGGTCAAAGAAAATTCATAAAGTGAGTTGAGAAAAGTAAAGGTTAAATAAAAAGTATTAGGAATTAAAGCTAGAATGATTTTCTGAACTTTTATATTTATTTTTCTCTGTATCTGAATCACTGGCTCTTTTCCCTAGTTTCCCAGTAAAGAAAGCCTGTTATCATTCATTAAAGTCTAAGAATTGTGAAATTGGTTTACTTATATTTTATGGTCCAGAGAAGTTATAGCCATGTTTATAATTAGGAATCTCAATTAAGTGTAGCCCAGAGTTTGCAATTTAGTGGAGATGTCTAAATATATAGGTACTAGAGGATTTATGTGTATGTGCTAGGGTAGCTAGCATAAGAATGTGATTTAGGGAGACAATGAATACTCTTTTGTCTCCATCTACTGATCTGTGAGACGAGTCATTTGATGAGGAATTTGTAGGCCCTAAGTATACCCAAATATATCAAGTAGGAGTGGCTGACCATTGGCATGCATTGTTCTGATTCACTACGTATTATAAAATTAAGACAATCTGAAAGTAGTGAACCTTCTCAATATTCCTTGTTAGGAAGGAATTTCAGGTCCATTAACAGTTTGGTTTAGCATGCATTGTCCTCACAAACAAGACAGATGATTTGTGTGTTTCAGTCTGTGGTGGTAAGGCAAAAAAGAACTTATTAAGAGTCTAATGGCCAGGACTGAACTTCCAAGCTTTTACAAAATCTGTGGCATCTCAGTTAGCAAGTTATCCAAGAAAATCCATGTGCAATGAAATTGTATATATTCATTGATCAGCAAACTTATTCACATTGTTGAATATTAAGTGAACATGTCACAGGTCTGCTTGTTATTGATATTTGTCTTTAAACACATACCCCGATAAATATTTTATTGGTTTTAAGTTTATAGATTTTTTTTAAGAATCTCCACTGAAATTCCAGTCTCATTATAATTATACCACAGTACTGAATATCTGGCTACACTGATTCTAATTGCCAATCTAGAATCATATACAATCTTTTAGACTTTAGCTGCTCACCTTCCATGGCTCTGGTGACATAGGCTTATGGTATTGGATTTGATTTGGAACTTAAGCTTGTGACAATAATCCCGGGCTTTATCTTTATACCTGTAAGCCATATCTTAATTTCAAAACTATATTTGGAAACATGCCACTCTTTTCTGCCTTCAAAACCTTAACCATCTTCCTAAATCAGACCCCTGGATCTATCTGCACTCTTGTTTAAGTCCATCTGTCAGCTGCCATAAAAGACTATGCTTTACATTGAAGCAGATCTGGCATATGGTTTCCTAGTGTTCATTAATTCAAGAGACTTGTTCCAAGTAAAAGGAGAAGCAGTTTAAACAAATTCAAGAATTTGTAGAAAACGAGTTAATTTGTTTTATATGTCTTTGTTTCAGATGCATTTATTGAGAGAGCTATTTACTGATGTACAGAATAGCCCACAGATCCAATGACATTAAACTGCTAAAAGAGTTTGTTTTGTAGATCAAGAAGATTCTATCTTAAATATTACCACATGATTAAAAAATGTTTTTGATTTTTAATAGAAGGGTAACTAAAACATGGCTAGTATCGTTTAGTATGAGTGAGATGACAATTATTTATAAATATTCTGAATCACAGCATGCTTTCTCTTTCCAAATCAGACCTAAAACACACAGAGTTAACGTGAATTCCTTTTTATGGACTGCCTCCCATTTAGCTTTAAGCATTTCTAATTTTCTACTGATTGTATTGATGTTAAAGTAGTTTACCATTTTCATGATATACAGGAATTTATATTGAAGTAGGGCATAGTTTGGGCTCTATCTTATATAATTTTAGCTATTAAAAATTATACTTCTTATATTTTTTCTCTGCTCTATGTTTATGCTCATAATATTACAAATCCTGCATGAACTATAAGTTTTTAGAAATATTCCTGTAAAATGTACCAGTTTCCTCTTACTTTTCATGCTACCTGATCATGGTGATATATCGAAAGACCTTAAGCAATATGATAATGTGGAAGGTGCCATGAATACATGTGGAGCTTTTTGGAAATGAACAGGAAAATCTAGGTAACATGGAGGATAGAAGTTTATTGAACATCAATATATTAGCTTATACATGAGTGTCAGCCCTGTGCAATAAACCTCTGTGAAGGGAATTTAATGAAGTTGTCAATACTGCTAAATCAATAAAAAATGAAATAATAGAAAAGTGGAAAACACTTTTAGAATACACCTATGAATATTATAGCATAATATGTGAACAGCACATGAGACACAACTATGGAAAAAAGTAGTGAGACAGAAAGGATCTTGGAAAAGATTGTGGGAATCTGAGCCTTGGGCTAAATTCTGCCGCCAATGAGCTCAGCAGTCTTGAGCAAGTCATTTCATTGCATATGCTTTTCATCTCCAAGGATTGGTTGAATAACCCCTCAGCCGCTTTCCCTCTTTTCAGCCCCAAAGAATATGAAATCAGATTCCGTTTGAGGTACATTTATTAATTAGATTTGATAATAGACAGTGACATCATGAAGATAAATTTTATTGGTATAAATGCAAATGACTTACAGGAAGAGAAACTGAAGGTGCTTAGGTTTGTCCATAGTTAGCATAACATGGCAGCATCTGTGTCTCCCCAGTTTTGCACTCTGGTACTATAGAAAATAGAGACCATGGAATCCGAAAAGTTCTACTTTCTTTCAGTAAATGAGAGAATATTTAGGGAAATCTTAGAAAAGTATCAGTAAAGAAAAGTATCATCCTTAACTAATGTCTAATGTGGTGAATGATCATTTAGTTCAAAGCTTCTAAATAATCATAATGTCATATGAACTCTGAAGCAACTCCTTCATCATAGACAACTATCTCTACCATGTGACATGCTAATTCAAATATTTTCTCTATGTTTATATAAAAATTAGAATATTCTTTCAGAAATGCTCAGGTTTAAATTATCATTAAAAATTTCACAGATATGGACAATTGCAGAACATAATTTGAAACACATTGGCTGCATCAGTCAGGACTTCTCAGGAAAACAGTTATTACGAACCAGTTAATTTAAAATGGAAAATCTAATTATAGAAAATTTATTAAATCCCATACATGCTAGCTGTGGGAGGACTAAATAGTAACACAGAATAGTCAAGTAACATAGAGATAATTGCTTGAAGTATCTAATACATTCTAAGGCTGGAGAAACAAAGGGAAGGTGTTGTAGTTATCAGAACATCAAAGTGTGGAGGTCTCATGGACTTCTGATCCAGATTTCTGAGTAGGGGATTCTGGCCAGTTGCTACTTGTACAAATGAAATGGGGTTGGAACACAAGGAATTTGGTTCCAGAGGAAAAATAGAGTATCCAAGAGTGAATTTGATACTAAGAAATAATAGCAAAACCTGACACATGGACTAGATTTTAATAGATATGTGAAATGTATCCTATTTCCTTTTGATTACCAGTTTTTTATGTTGGTATGTGTTTTTATTTTATTTTTAGGAAGTGAAAAGAGAAAGCTATTTGATATTTTCTATCATAACGTCTTCACATTTTTGTGACTTCAAATATGTTACATATTCAACACAGTAGTTTATATAACAAAATGTTTCCAATGTACCCAAGATGTAGTAATAACTATTTTATATCAGCTTTCAATTAAAAAAATGTAAAGCTAAATTGAAACATGATGATAAAACATGCTCAGAAGTTTGAGGCACAAGTAGTTGAAAAAGTAACTCAAATTTATCTCCAGGAATGCTTACTAAGTCCAGAATATAAAGAGTTTAATTATTAACATTAGCAGCAGAGGTACATGTGGTTTAAATTCACATAAAGTTGTCAGGTGATAATCTGGCCTAACACTGGTAAATGTATCCAACTATGGATACATTTTATGAGGAAGAGTCACTTCTAATTTTTCCTGGAAAAATGGAAACCAACAGTGGGAGTTACTGTGCTGGTTTGAAAGGATGTATGTCCCCTACAAAAGCGGTGTTTTAATCTACATCCCATTTCATGAAGGCAGAATAATCCCTATTCAATACTGTATGTTTGAAACTGTAATCAGATCATCTCCCTGGAGATGTGATTTAATCAAGAGTGGTTGTTAAACTGGATTAGGTGACAACATGTCTCCACACATTTGGGTGGGTCTTGATAAGTTTCTGGAGTCCTATAAAAGAGGAAACATTTTGGAGAATGAAGGAGATTCAGAGAGAGCAGAGAATTCTGCAGCACCACGAAGCAAAGAGTCCAACAGCCAGTGACCTTTGGAGATGAAGAAGGAAAATGCCTCCTGGGGAGCTTCATGAAACTGGAAGCCAGGAGAAGAAGTTAGCAGATGACGCCGTGTTCACCATGTGCCCTTCCAGATGAGAAAGGAACCCTGACCGTATTTACCATATGTCTTTCCAGATGAGAGAGAAACTCTGACTGTACTCACCATGTGCCCTTCCACTTGAGGAAGAAACCCTGAACTTCATCGGCCTTCTTGAACCAAGGTATCGTTCCCTGGCTACCTTAAATTGGACATTTCTATAGACTTGTTTTAATTGGGATGTTTTCTCAGCCTTAGAACTGTAAACTAGCAACTTACTAAATTCCCTTTTTTAAAAGCCACTCCATTTCTGGTATATTGCATTCTGGCAGCTAGCAAACTAGAACAGTTACTAACCTGACAGTGCACTCCATGACTAAGTCCTATGGAAAAAAAAAAAACAAAAAAGACTGAACTTTACACAAATTTAATACCACCAAATGACATTAAAAGAGAATTTATTTTAAGGAGCATCTCTACCCATTTTGCATTGTCTATGATGATTGATTTTTTTTTTAATTTATTAAGCTCTTTTTGTGTCGGCTATCTCTTCCACTGAATTCCATATAAAAATGAAATAGAAAATAAACATCAAAGGTCCATTTAAATACAACAGGTAGCAATTCCATAAGTGGTTATTTTGATATGTTTTACTCTTAAAGCTACAACTTCTAATGAACATACGTTTTACTGACTTTAAGACTTAAAGTTTTTGTAATATTTATTTGAATAGGTAAATATATGTGGAAATAAAAATATGTGAACATATGTGTTCATATATTGTGTGTTTGTGTGTGTGTATAATATTACTATATGAAAGAAAACCCAAGAGCAGAAGATAAAAATAGTAATGCTTTTCAACAAAACCTCAGCTTTAGATGATGATATTCTAAAATATGATAATATTTTTAAGTACTATTGACTAAGCTGGTAATGATAACATAGCCTCTATTTATGTTATTATGTTTTGCCAAAAATTTAACAAATGCAATGCTTATTATTTTGGAACTGGACTAAAATCTATAATTTCTAAAAGCTGACTTTGTATACACAGGGAAAAAATTAATACAAATGAAAGATTTTAGAAGATAAGCTACCAAGAAATAGCAACCTAAAGAATCAAGTATCTTGGAATAAATCTTATGAAAATTTATTATGTAAGTAAAGGACTTGTATATAGATATTTACCAAACATTGCCAAAAGAAATCAACGAAAACCTAAATTAGTGGAAGAACATTCTGGGTTTATGGATCAGAAAATTAAATATCGTAAAACATCAATACTACCCAAAGCAATTTATATATTAAATACAATCCCAATAAAAATTGCAACAGAAATTGCAGCAGAAATTTTCAAAAATGGAAAAGTCAATTATCAAATTGAAATGGAATATAAACAACCCCAAATAGCTAAAGCCATCTCGAAAAGGAGGAATGATTATGAGGATTCACATGTCCTGATCTTAAAACTTCTTACAAAGCCACAGTAATCAAAACAGCATGGAAGTGGCACAATGTCAGATATTGGCCAATGGAACCTAACTGATAGCTCAGAAATCAACTCTTACTTTTAAAGTCAACTGATTTTTGATAAGGGGGTAACTACCAATAAATTGGGAAACAGTCTCTTCAAAAGATGGTACTAGGAAATCTGGATCTCCATTTGCTAAAAAAGAAGATCATCTACCTCACAGCATATGGAAAAATTAACTTTTAAAAAATAAATCAAAGGCCTAAATAAAATACTTAGAACTATCAACCCCCTAGAAGAAAATATAAGGAAGCGTCATCAGGACCTTCTGTTACACAGTGGTTTCTTACTTTACCTGTAAAGCACAAGTATCAAAAGGGAAAATAGTTAAATAGGCCTCATCAAAATTTAAAACTTTTGCACCTCAAATGACCTTCTCATGAAAGTAAAATGACAACCTATACAATGGGAGAAAATATTTGAAAACCTCATATCTGATTATGGTTTATTATACAGAATCTATGAAGAAATCCCTCACTTTAAAAACAAGACAAACAACCTATTTAAAATTGCGCAAAATATTTGGATAGACTGCTTTCCAAATAATATATAAAAATGGTCTGAAATCACATGGAAAAATGAGCAACACCATTGGCCATCAGGAAACTGCAAATCAAAACCACAATGAGATGTCATTTCATACCTATTAGGATGTCTGCTTTTTCAAATAAACAAACCGAAAATACCAAGTGTTGGAGAGAATGTGGAGAATAGGAACGCTCATTCATTGCAAATAGCAATGTAAAATGGTACAGCCACTGTGCAAGACAGCTCGGCAGTTCCTCAGAAATGTTCCACATCAATGCCAGGTGTTGCTGCTAAGGTAGTGTATGGAAATATTGTATTTTATGCATGGTTGTTATGTAAACTGAGAACAAAGAAAGAAAAAAGTCAAAATCTTTACCAAACTGTAAAAATATACTTCATCATATTGAGAAATTGTATAAATAGCTTAGTGTTTGAATGATGACTCAGTTTTGTCATTGAAAATAATACTAGAAACAGTTTTTAGGGCTTTAATAAAGTAATAAGAACAACTTAGTAAACATGATCCAAATGAGTATGTGGATAGATTTTGCTGCCATGATGTAATTTAAAATCCAACGTTGTGTATATTCAGTCTCTTCATTTTTTAAATGAATGTAAACATCCACATTAAAATGAGCAAACAACAATTTCAGTACACACAGGTACTGAAAAATATTTGCATTATAATTTCTTCACTAACATCCCTTACAGTGTAACTACTTTGCTTTTTCTAAGAAATACATTTGTAAATGTCTTGTTCAACTTTACATATCTTAATCTCAACTTGTTTACTGGAAACACAACACATATTGTAGAGAAAATGTGATTTTAGCATAGGGCAATAATGAAATGTTTTTAGAAGTATGTGTAATCATATTAACTGACTGAAATAAAAGAAATTTTCTATAGATATTTATGTGATATCTATTTCTATTCACACTTGTTACTCACAAATAGTAAATAGGCTTCTTTACTGTCATATGCAAATCAAACCTGGTCCATCAATTTCATATTAAAAATAACACAGTAAACACCCCTGGATCACAAAGCTTATAATATCATTCTGACCCAAATCATTAATTTCCAGTGTGTTTGTAGAATGGGACTGCATATGTCAGAAAGAAAAAAAAAGGAAATTCCAAATGCAGAAACTGTGTTTGTGTATATGTGTGTTTCTCCTTAAATCTCTGCTTGTTATCTCCCAACCAGCATCTAGTAATTGTCTTGTTAAATTTCCTTCATAAAGTGACCAGATCTGGTCCCTTATATGCAAGCAATGAATATAAAAAGAAAAATAAATGAGAGGAGAGATAAAATGAAAAATAAAATTAAATTGGAGAGGAAAGAGGGAAGGAAAAAATGAAGGAAGGGTTACTCAAATTGTTACCTGAGTCCTCTGATCTAGAAAACAGGGATGGTTCAGAAGCCCCTTAGCCTTTTTATTTCAGTAAAATAGCTTACTATAAGGAACCACCCTTGCCCATATGACTTAGATCTGGCTCAAGAATGCTTCCCTTTTTTACCCATGGTAAAGTCAGTCACAGACCCTTTACATTCCCATTCCTTGTTTAATAAATGATCAGTTGAACTGCTTGTCCCTACTGAACAATTGGAACAAAATGCTTGCTTACTAAACATTTGTTAAGCTTCTTTGCTTTCTCAGGATCACTGAACTTTAAGGGCATCTTCCAGAAAATAGATTGCTTCAACATACAATATACTCAGAACTACTTTCTGATAATACTAACCTTTCATCCCAATTCCCTCTGTCTGTTTTTCTCTTCACTATAAAATAAAACACTTTTTTAGCTATTTCTCATGACACTTGAGGACCTCTAGTGGTCTGAGCCTTCTTCCTATTGCAATAGTCCCTTTCCCCCATAGCAATAATCCTTTTGAATAAAGTCACTCCTTACCAATTTCAAATTTGTTTTTTACAGGATGGATGAAGGAAGGAAGGAAAGATGGAAGGAAGGGAGGTAGGGACACAGGGAGGAAAAGGGGAAAAAATGAAAATGAAGGAAAGAAGGAAAGGAAAAGTGAAACAATAGATGAAAATATGCTTTTTATCATTCCTTTCTGTTTATATATTTTTAATTTTTGACTTAAGTTTATTTGTGTCAATCAATGTCTGTATAGTTGTCTCTGATGACTCAGACATAAAAAGGATTGGCAAAAGTGACAGTAACCCTAGAGATGATACTTGTTCTAGTTTGCTAGCTGCTGGAATGCAATATACCAGAAACAGAATGGCTTTTAAAAAGAGGAATTTAATAAGTTTCTAACTTACAGTTCTAAGGCTGAGAAAATGTACCAATTACAACAAGTCTATAGAAATGTTCAATCAAAGGCATCCAGGGAAAGATACCTTGGTTCAAGAAGGCCGATGAAGTTCAGGGTTTCTTTCTTATCTGGAAAGGCACATGGTGAACACGGTCAGGGTTCCTCTCTCATCTGGAAGGGCACATGGCGAACATGGAGTCATCTGCTAGCTTCTTCGCCTGGCTTCCTGTTTCATGAAGCTCCCTGGGAGGCATTTTCCTTCTTCATCTCCAGAGGTCACCAGCTGGTGAATTCTGCTTCTTATGGCTATGTTGTTCTTCTCTGCTCTCTCTGAATCTCTTTCTCCAAAATGTTTCCTCTTTTATAGGACTCTGATAAACCAATCAAGACCCACCCAAATGAGTGGAGACATGTCATCACCTAATACAGTTTAACAACCACTCTTGACTAAATCACCTCATCCAGGGAGATGATCTGATTACAGTTTCAAACATACAGTATTGAATAGGGATTATTCTACCTTTATGAAATTGGATTTTGATTAAAACATGGCTTAAAGGGGGCATACATCCTTTTAAACCAGCACAATACTCCTCTATGTCGATATTACCCCAGAGCTATTTTTCAGAAAAACACAAAGATACTATTCTTAAGGGAATTCTCACTGAGCAACAAAACCCCTTTTCTTCCTCTGAGTTTGGAATTAGTAATATACATTTCTTTCTTTACATATTATCCCACAAGAAAAAAAAATGTGGGGGCTGGAGATATGTGTAATCTTCAAATTAATTAATTTTAAAATAATTTAATTATTTGCCAGTGGCTAATATTCTTATTTTGGAAGTATTTCAGTTTAAATACCTAAACCATGATTAAATAATTGTACTGGTTGGGGACATACCACTGAAGTTTCAGTCATCAAAATAATGTAGAAATTATTAAAAAGAAATTGAGCATTCATCTATTAACAATATGTGCTTATAACTACCATGAGGTCTGATAGAAAAGTTAATGTGAGTTTAAATATTTTATAATGAATTTATGCAGTAATCATTTAGATGGATTTAATTTTTATTTGTTAAAGAGAATTAAAAATTTTCTTCAAGATAGTAAGATAACCACAAAAATATTATCTTACCTGCTTGTTAGAAGGAGTGCAGAGCATTGTCATACCCTTGGTGCTGGTTTGGAAGTTTTATGTACCCCAGAAGAGCCATGTTTTAATCCTGATCCAATCTTGTGGAGCAGTGATTTCTTTTACTCTTGATTCAATACTATAGGTTGAAAATTTTCAATAAGATTATCTCCACAGAGATGTGAAACACCCAATTGTGGGTGTGACTTTGATTTGATGGAGATGTGACTCCACCCATTCCAGGTGGGTCTTGATTAGTTTACAGAAATCCTTTAAAAGAGAAAACATTTTGGAGAGAGAAATGACAGAAATAACGAAGCCAACAGAGAGAGTTCCAACAGAAATCTCAGGGCCAACAGAGATCAGATGTTTGGAGATGTTAGGATCCCAGAAGACATTGCTGTGTGCCTTCCCATGAGATGTTAAGCAAACCAGAATCTAGAGAGAGCCAAGAGAAGCCAGGAGATGAAAGCCAGCCCCAGAGAAGCAGAGTGAGAAACCCCCACATAGACAGAGACTAAAAGCAATGGAGCTCTCCTGGGACTTTCAGATGCCTTCCCAGCTGACAGAGCTGTTCTGGACAGTATCAGCCTTTCCTGAATGAACATAACCTCTTATTGGTGTCTTAATTTGGACACTTTCAGTTCCTTAGAACTGTAAATTTGTATCTTAATACATTCCCCTTTTTAAAGCAGGTTCTAGTTCTAGTATATCACATTTCAGCAACTTGCAAACTAGCATAACCTTGTAATAGATCTTTATTTCTAAAAACATATCTAGAAAATAGTTGCAAGGGTGCAAGATTAGGGGTGCAAGAATAATTCAGTGGTAGAATTCTTGCCTGCCATGCAGAAGACCTGGGTTCGTGTCCCAGTCCATGCACTCCCAAAAAAAAACAAGCAAAACAAATAAACAAACAAAAATTCAACAAACGGTACCACAATAATGGGATACTCACATGGAAAAATAATTAATGTGACCCCGCCATACAGAACATACCCTAAAAAGTAGTTGTTATCCCAAGACTCTGTGTTGGAGTTCTACAGCTCTGAAAGTCAGCATTACTCCATACAGCAACTGTTAAAGAAGATGAAAAAGAGATCAGAATTCAATTATATGAATTAAGCTGATCTACTTGGAACTAAGGTAAAAATGAATCCATAGTAAAGAATGATATTGTCTATATTTTAAAACCTCAACTTCTGTGTGAGACCAAAGGGAGAGATGTTTATTTTGTCCAAAATTTAAATTTTCCATTGCACACTATCTAACTTAACCAGTCTGGCCTGTTTATTTAAACAACCCAAATCCCTGGAGCCTAGAATCAAGAATGAGATCTGATGATCTGTAGACCTTAATGTAATACCATGTGTCCTGGTTTGAAAGAAGTATGCCCCCTAAGAAAAGCCATGTTTTAATATAAATTTCATAAAGGAAGAATAATCTCTATTCAATACTGTATGTTTGAAACTGATTGGATCATCTCCCTGGTTGATGTGATTTAGTCAAGAGTGGTTGTTAAGCTGGATTAGGTGACGACATGTCTCCACCCATTTAAGTGGGTCT